>PVIR01000349.1:0-61934 GCA_004026965.1 Petromus typicus
ATCCATCCATCCATCCATCCATCCATCCATCCATCCATCCATCCGTTCTTCATTCTTTCATCAGCTTTCCCATCTGTCCACTCTAATGTATGCCCATTTCTATCCATTGTGGTTTTATCCATCCGTCCATCTATTCACCCATCCACCCTCTCTCCTTCATGCAGTGAAGTTCCATGTTGAGTAGGTCCTTCTCAGTCCCAGGTACCCCATGAAGGAGGCAGGCCCAGAAATCAGAAGGATAAGAGTGGCCGGATCACGGAGCTTGGGTAGTAGGGAGATAGTAAGCTCTGACCAAGGGAGTTAGAGTGGCCCAGGTGGTGGTTCCAAGAGGTCACCAGGGCAGTGCTAGAAGTGTGCAGAGAGAAGCAGCTGTCCTTAGTTGTCCTTGTGCAGTTGGGAAGTGATGAGCCTTCTTGTGTCAAGAATGGTTGTAACTGTTTGCTATACAGACTATACAACAGGCTACACAACTAGGCACAGAATTTCTGAGAGCTCTCTCTCTCTCTCTTTTATACCAGATATCAAATTCTGGACCTTAACCTTTCAAGGCAAGTACCAGAACCACTGAGCTAAATCCCCGGTCCAGGTGCAGAACTTCTGGAGTCTGGTCCAGTGGTAGATGAGTTTCCCCAATGCCCCACAGAGCCACAGTAGGCGTCACTAATTTTGGGCAATCTGGTGATGATGGGTGATACCTCATGGTTATTTTAGGTTGCATTTCCATAGCATGTTTACGAGCCAGTAGGACTTTCTGAGGTGCCTGCTTGGATCCTTTGCTTGCTTTTGTTTACTGCAGATGTCTCTGATGTCTGATTTCAGCTGCTGTGTGGTAGGCAAACCTCCCGCTGCCACAGGACCAGTCTTTCTATATTCTACACCCAGGCCCTCCTCAGGGATAAGGAAAAGCCTAGAGTGTGGAGATGTTGGGTGGTGAAGTGCTTCAGTCTCCTGATCCAGTTGGAGACAATGGCGGAGCTCTCAGAGGTCCCGAGAAATGCAGGCCACACCTATAGCAGTGACCTTGACAGTGTCCTTGTGTTGTTGGCATTTGTACCTCCCATCTCAGTCTGCTCACTTCCCACCAGACCCCTGCTCTCGCATCACTTTCTAATTACATGGCTTTTACCCAGGGCTTTGATTTTCATCTTTTTCCTATTGATCTGTAGGAACTGCTCACGTATTCTGAGTACTACTCTTCTCTTCTGTCACGTATTATTGCAAATAGATTCTCTGCTCTAATTTATCTTCCCCCACCACCATCCTGCCTCTCACTGTTTTTGTTTCAGATGAATGTAAGTATTTTATGTATTCTAATTG
Organism: Petromus typicus; assembly: GCA_004026965.1. NCBI lineage: Eukaryota > Metazoa > Chordata > Mammalia > Rodentia > Petromuridae > Petromus > Petromus typicus. Next base: position 1,318 of record PVIR01000349.1, read on the forward strand.
GTTAAATGCTGTTTTATAGTTAGTGCTTTTTGAGTTTGTTCAAGAAATTCTTTCCCGATCTAGTGTCTGTATTGTTGCTTAGATTTGTAGCTTTTCACTCATTGCTCCTTAATTGATTTCTGTGGGTGAGGATCAGATTTTGGTTTTCATAGTGTCACTTATTGAAAAATCAACTTTATCTTCTTATTTAGAAAGGCTGCCCCCATCACAAGCCAAGTGACTGTCTAAGTGCATAACTCTTGGTGAATCTTCTAACTTAGGGATTGTGCAGGTCTCACGTTGCATTTCAGTTACATTTCAGAATATTATCATAATTTTGCACATTTCCGGTTAGACCTGCTTCTTGGAGCTTCACATAGTTTGAAGTACTAGAAACAGTGGTTCCATTCCTCATCTGGGCTGTGTAATGAAGTCCCTAATACACAGAGGTGAGGGTGATACATGGATGCCAGCTGTAGTGAGGCAGGGGTCCAGGGTGGCCTGGCGGGGAGCTCCTGGATTCTGGCTCTCTCAGGAGATTTCAGACCTCCTAAGAGAGCTGTAAATTTGGGTTGTGGTCTCATCTGAAGACTAGGTATGTGGAGCTGAGCCCGGAGCTCCATGGGAGAGAAGGAGGCAGAGCGTCCAAGATGGAAGCCGCAGTCTTTTTATAACGTAATATCCACAGTCATCCACGATTTCGGCCATATTCTCATCATTAGTAGAGAGAATCACTAAATCCAGCTCACACATGGGGGTGAGATTACACAAGAATGCAAATACCAGGAGGCAGAGACCCAAGAGCCTCTTAGAGTAGTGATTTAAAATTTGTTTTATCTTCTAATTGATGTTGCAACCATACAGTATTACTTAAGTTTTAATATTGATTTTTGTGGTCAGTAATCTTGATATAATCTGTTAGATTATTTGGGCTTCACTAATGAATGATGCAATATATTTTATCGCTCTGATTTTTGTTCTATTTCTCTTTCTTTTCTTACTTTATGGGTCTTAGCAGATAAGATTCTCATAACTGTGGTAACCGTGGACTTTCATTCCTTCCTTTATTTCTTTCTTCCTTATTTTGCTACCAAAACAAGGGGAAAGTTTTTCAGTTTTACCTGGAAGTATCATGTTTGTTGTAAGCTTTGTTTTTCAATCAGATTTAGGAAATTCCTGTCTATTTTTACTTTGCCGAAGGTTTTTCTTTCTCTTTTTGAAAATCATGTGTGGATATTGGACTGGCTTTTTTTTTTTTTTTTTTTTTTTTTTTTTTTTTTTTTTTTTTTTTTTTTTTTTTTTTTTTTTTTTTTTTTTTTTTTTTTTTTTTTTTTTTTTTTTTTTTTTTTTTTTTTTTTTTTTTTTTTTTTTTGGCTATTTGTGATGAGTATTAGAGTTTTCTCCTTTACACATGTAATAAATTATGGTAGTTTTTTTTTAATGTTGTCTTATCTTACATGGGTTAAACTCAACATGATCTTTCAATATATTATTAGATTTAGTTTACTAGTATTTTGTTTAGAATTGTTGTGATCTCAAGAGAAAGTAGCCTATAATTTTTCTTGTTCATTGTTGGGTTTTGATGTCCAGATTATCCTAGCTTCATGAGAGGAGTTGGAGTCTTCAGAGTTTGGACTTACTTGGATTTATTATTTCTTCCCAGAATGTTTGGTGGAATTTGCCAGTGAAGCTGTCTGGTCTTTAGTTTTCATTGTTAAACGATTTTTAACTGTAGATACTTACTTCTTAATGTATAGGCCTCTTTAGGACTTCTGCTTCTACTTAGGTCAGTTTAGTTAAGCAAAGCTTTTTACTTCCTAATTATGAGAATTCTACCACTTAATCACCCATACTTCTTAATTATGCCTCTTTGACTTTTATGAAATTTATTGGCATAAATTTGTTCATAGCATCATATGTCCATATAATTATTGTTACAGAATAATAGTGCCACCATTATATACTTGACAAAGGTTATTTGTGCTTTTTTCTTATATCACTATCATTTTTCCAAAGGTTTGCTAATTTGATTTTTGTTTTTTAGTTGTATGTTGGATTATTATTTTGTTAAATGGTGCTTTTATAATGTTTTCTCTTTTAAGCTTATTTTAAGTTTAATTTCTTGTTCTTTTTCTAACTGCTGCAGATAGACACTTCACTTGTTAATCTTAAGGTTTTATATTCTTATCTGGCATATACTATATATATATTTTTAGAGAAATTTCCTACGGTTCTGATGTATATTGTCATTGTTATTTAGTTAAAATATTTTTCCTTTTAATTATGACTTTTTTTGTCTCATGTTATAAGAAGTGTGTCTTCAATTTTCAAAAAATATAGAGATTTCAGTTTTTAAAATCAATTTCTAATCTAATCACGTGTGACCAAAGGAACATTGTGTGATTTAAATCCCTTGAAACTTATTGAAATTTACTTTATTTTAAATATTCTGGGAATGCTTAAAACACATATTTTAAACTTATGTACAGTGTTCTGTGTATATTTATTAATATTAGCTTATTAAGTTATTCAAATTTTCTGTCATTTTGTTTTTTTCTATCAAAATGAAAAAAGTGTCTTAAAATTGATTATGTATATTGATTTTTCCATGTGGTACTGTTAACTTTTGCTTTATATAACTTGAACTTATAGGTACAAATTTAATTTCTTTTTTGAGACAGAGTCTCCCTTTGTAGTTCAGGCTGGCCCTGAGCTCACTATGTAGCCCAGGGAAACCTTGAACATGCAGCAATCCTCCTGCCTCTGCCTCCTGAGTGCTGAGATTACAGGCATGAGCCACCACACCTGGCACTGTTGTAAGTGGTTACTGGCGACTGAACCAGGCCTTTGCACTTGCAAGGCGGGCACCGGAACCACTGAGCTAAATCCCCGGCCCTAGTAAAATTAGCTTTTATTATTATCTTTATCTCTGTTAATGCTTTTTGCTTCAAAATCTATGTTAGCTTTTATAAGTTCCATCCACTTTCTTCTTACTAGGGTTTTTATCTTACAGCATTAAACTTTTCTCTATTTTTATGTTTTAAATATATCTCTCTTTTTTGTATTTAGGGTCTCTTTTTGTAATGCTATCCCATTCAATCTCAGATATTTTGTCTTTTAACTGGTACATTCAGCTCATTTATATTTAATGTAAATATAATATATACTTAATGTAAGTATTATTCTCATAAATTGTTTAAAATGCCATAGTGTTTCTATTTATCTGTGTAGCCTTTCTCTCTAATCAGATAGATAGTAAGTATCTTAGGCTTTGGGGACCACAACTAGTCCACCATGCAGTCTTTATTTGAATTTTTTTTTTTTTTTTTTTTTTTAGGTTTTTTTGAGACAGGGTCTCACTTTGTGGTTCAGGCTGGCCCTGAGCTCAGCCTCAAACTCACATCACAGCAATCTTCCTGCCTCTGCCTCCCGAGTGCTGGGATTACAGGCGTGAGCCACCACGCCCGGCACTGTGGTATGTGGTACTGGTTGCTGCTGGGTGTGGGTCTCCACACCCAGTATTGTTACGTGGTTACCTGGGAATCGAACCCGGGTCCTTGCGCTTGCAAGACAGGCGCCGGAACCACTGAACTAACTCCCCGGCCCATATTTGAATTTTTATAATCATTCAAAAATGAGGTAACCATTCTTAGCTGGCAGGCCATGCCACAGCAGGATGCAATCTGGCCTTGGGCCATGGGCCAGAGTGGGCTGGGTCTTTCTAGAGCTGACCCTAGAAATGATAACGCACACCCTTGTCAGAGCCTTGAACTAGCGCGATTCGTCATGCTTCCTGTGATGGCACACAGTAGCACTCTGAGATTAGAGCATGTTTGTTCTTTATTCTTCCTGCCCCCGATTTACACTTCATTTTGTTTACTAGACATGATTCCTGATTCTCAGACTGGGTTCAAACTTGCAGTCTTCCTATGTCAGCCTCCGGAGTGCCTGGATTTCAGGTGTGCACCACTACATCTGGTTCGCTTTTATTGGTCATTTTTAAATGGTACGTCTGTTGCCTATAAATTCAAGCTTGTTGTTTATTTTGTTTCAGCACAGCAAAGATTTCATCCATCATCCTCTGGCTTCCACTTCCTGCTGAGAATGATGGTGGGTCTCATGGGCGTTTGTTGGAAAGTAAAAGACCTTTTCCTTCTAGTTCGTTGTAGCATTTCTTCATTGTTTTTCTCTTTCTGTTAGATATCAACCTCTTCTTATTTGTTTTGTTGGTTTTTCCCGGATAGCTGTATACCTTGTGTGCTTTCTCTTGCAGTGTCAAATGATTAGACTTGGCACTTCTACATGCTAGGCAAACACTTTCTCTGAGTCTAAATTCATACAGATTACTATCTTATAACAAATTTAGAAAGTATTCAACCATTTTCTCTTTATTTATGTCTTCTGACCTCTGTATTACTTTCTTTGGAGACTAATATATGTTAGGTTTTCTCTCATTATATCCTCCATATTTTCCACCTTTTTACAAATATTTCCCACCTTCTTGTCTCTTTGGAGCTTATTCCCACAATTCCTTCTGATTTTGCATGGAAGTGTGATTATTGTCTTTAAAAAGTGATTTGTGCTGGGGGTGGGCGTCCCTCAAGGACCTCTCACTTGGCCTCGCTTCTGATAGGCAGTGGGACACTTACAGATGAAAACACCTCAGACCAAGTCCTCAGCTTGAGGTCCTGTGGCTGCGTGGCTACTGTTCTGGGGGTGGAACAGCGCCGAGAGCGTCTGTGGCCAACACTTCTCAGAACAGGCTTCTTCCCTTTCCGCTTGGCTTAGCTCTTCTTGGTAATGAGTGGCTTTCTAGGACTTGCTGCAGTGCTGGTTCACCCTTTCCCTTGGGGTCTCCATTCCCTGGCGGGATCCACTCCCTTATCTAGTGCTCAGCTATGACATCTGACCTGTTCCTGCTGACAGTCCTCAAGCCCAAGCCCAAGTGTATCTGCAAGATCCCTGACACAGAAATGGCTTTGGCGGTTCCACTACGTGCTTTCCTCTCTGGGTTCCTGGCTTCTCCTCAAACTCAGTCTACTGGTTCTCTGTGATCTTTCTGGCTTTTCCACACTTAATTCTTTTATTTTTTTTTATTATGAAATAGGTACATTTTATATACATATGGTCACCCTCAACATTGACAATTTGTACCAGTAGATGACATGACTTGATTCTCATTTTTTCCCATTCCCCTACCCACCCTACAACTCCTTACCCCGTACATACATAAGCTTTGTTACTTTTTTTACTACAATCACAATTTTTTTCCCTTGTTACTTAATTATTTATCCATGAGCTTTTGCTATCTTCAGTGAGAAAAGAAATCAGCCGTCCCTCAAGATCAGTTTTGGATTCTTGGAGCTTGAGGCCCTGAGGAGACACACATTTAGTACCTGCTCTGTGGCGCACTTTGTAAAGGAAAACAGCTTCCTTTTCACATGAGGCTCCACCTACCCTGGCCCACACTGTGTCCCCAGTTCCGTGAACAGAAATAAGATGGATGTGGAAGACTAGAGAAGGTCTGATACTCGCCCTGCCCAGGGAGGCTGGAAGGAGGAAAGCACCGTCAGTGACCTCTCCTGTGACCTTGTCCCCCGACAGCTTCTCTGAGACCTTCCTGACTCTTCCTCCATGGTTTGCAAAGTGAAGGCAGAGTGGTAACTGGCCAAGAGTTTGGGCTCAGCCCATACTGCCCAGTGAGGTTCTCAGCTGCCCACTTGCTGGTTGTGTGACCAGGAGAGTTGTTATCCAACCTCTCCATGCCTCAGTTTCTATTCTGTTGTATGAGGAGGATCACAGGGCAACTAGCTATAGAGCTGTGAGGAAAATATTTGAGTCAATAATTATAGTGTCCATAAGCTTGTGTTGGTGCAGACATGACGAGCTATATAAAAGCTGGTTTTCAAAGGAGGGGGTGGTAAATACATCAGGCCTCTCTCAAGGTGCATATCTCGTGCATATACTGGAATCCTGGATGCAATGGTGCTATTGCTGTTGTTGTTTTCAGCCAGTACAACCCTTTGTGTTATATGTGAGAAATATGCCCAGAGAAGGCAAGGATTCAGGAAGGGCAGCCCAGCAGGCCTCTGGCTCCCTCATCAGGAAACAGATTCTAAGAGTCTAGTCATAGTTATTGCAGATGTTATACCACTGTGGCCTACTCTGTCCTTTCCTAGGCCTCAGTTTCCATATTAGTAACTCAAGAGAAATGGCAAAGCATCCATACACCTGCCTCTAACTCTCTCCAACCTTGGTGGGCACGTGCTGGGGGTGTTATGACCAGGCCAGAGCTGCTGGGAGACTAGTGTGAAGCTGCCTTCTGAGTCCACTGAGAACAGCCACAGAAACACCCACACCCATAGCACCTTCATAGGTGTCACCCCACATCTGGCTTGAGCAGACAGCTTCTCATGGAGAAAGATAAAACTTGCTGACCCACTTAGGTTGGGCAACCTCAGGTAGACAGTGCATTCTTTTTGGGTGCCTGGCTGTCTTCAGTTCTGTTCCCATGAACTGGGGCAGGACCTGGGAGCTGCCCCTATGCCTCAGTGCCATGGAGTGCAGGCAGTGCTATTAATTGTCATGGGTGTTTCCTGCCTTGCCCATGAGGCAGATATGTGAGTGTCCTTCCCTGTGCCTGGCCCTAGTCTCTGCCTCAGACAGAGGCCCTGCTCTTTTGCTGACCCCTCAAGGTCTTGGTGCCCCCCTCCGTGCCTGGAAAGAACAGGAGATACTGGCAGGGCCTCTGAAGTTCCATCACCCAGGGATGGCCCGGCTCACCGTTCACAGTGCAGAAATAATTCCTAGGCCACTGCTGTTCCTGCCTCCCTGCCAGACTGCAGTGCTGGAGTGGGTTCTGGGCCCTTCGGGCCTCAGCTTCCACCTCTCCAAAAGGGGCCGGAGCCCGACAGGCCTGGATGGAGGTGGCTCTGGAGCTGGTGCTGGAAGCTCCGCTGGGGCCAAGAATGCCCTGGGCGCAGATCCTGCCCTGTCTCCAGTCCACCCCCAGATTAGCTATTTCCTTAGGGCTCCCAGCAGGCAGGCAGTTAGTTCTTCACATTAGCAAAACATAAAGACTTCAATGAGCAGTTAATTAATAAAACTGGTGACATCGGAGCCGTTTGTTTTAGTAGGAACTAATTTTATTAATTCCTTGGTCATTCAAGTAAAAGCTGATCTCTGTGGGTTTGGATTCTTCAGGGTCCTCTTCAGGGGGAGATGAAAGGCAATTGCTTATCATTTCTAGAAAGCCAGCTCTTCCCATTTTAGAGGAGAAAACTGAGGCTCAGAAATGTTGTTTTCTTCCCTAAGGTCCCATACCTAAGTAGAAATGGATCTCAGTCTGACTCAAAGGCTATTTTCCTCTTGAGAAGTTCCTTAAAATTCTGTTTCTCTTTATGCCCCGAAGTCTCTGGAACCTGTGAGTGAAGGTGCTGTTTCTTTTCTTTTCTTTTTTTAAGGTTTTATTTGAGACAGGGTCTCGCTTTGTGGTTCAGGCTGGACCTGAGCTCAGCCTCCAACTCACATCACAGCAATCCTCCTGCCTCTGCCTCCTGAGTGCTGGGATTACAGGCATGCGCCACCACACCCAGCACTGTGATATGTGCTACTGGTTGCCGCTGGGCGTGAGTCTCCACGCCCAATATTGTTATGTGGTTATGGGGAATCGAACCCAGGTTCTTGCGCTTGCAAGAGACAGGCGCCGGAACCACTGAGCTATATCCCCGGCCCGCGAAGGTGCTGTTTCTAATGCCCTCTCCACTCAACCTTCCAGACTCAGTCTGCTCCCAGAGATACTCCACAGCCAATGCAGTAGAGGGAGCACTCAGGCCTACAGACCTTCGGAGGCCTTTGGTCCTCTAGCCACCAGCCCCACCCACAAATTCTGGATTCTTCTTCTGCCCACTTCACTGAGCAAGATAGCAGGGTCTGGCCTCTCTTCAGGCAATATTAGTGCAACTTTAAGTGTAAAGATGATTGTTACTATTATTGCAGTGGTGGGGATCGAGCTAGGTTTTGCTCATGCTGGGCAAGTACTTTCTCACTAAGCCACATCCCCAGGCAGGAGTTGTATGTTTTGTTTTCTTCTTTTTTGCCTTGTCCAGTATTGGGGAATGAGCGACATCAGGACTTCTACAAAACTTTTAATTTTTACATAGGTACCTTGAACTTGCAATCCTTGTTTGTTAGCCTCCCAGAATGACTTTAGTATCATGAATAGCATTTCATTAATTATGATGTGTGCCTCTGGTCACGTAACACAGAGAAATCTGCATTTTCTTTTACAAGCAATCATGTTAAAGGAAATGTAAAAAGTTCATAGATCTAGAAGAAAGTATTAGGTAAATCTTTGGAAGATTTTATTTCTAGACTTGGAGAAAATTGTAAGAATAGTACTTGGGAGAGCTGGGCCGGGTTAACCTTGGTCTCAGAGCTCTTTGTTGGCCCCACAAGAGAAGTTTCCCCTCTTGGGGGAAGTTGGCTTTCCTCCTCAGCCAACGGCCAACGGGTTCATGCGGCAGCTGGGTTATTATTTCTCTGAGAATGTTATCAACACCCCACATGCGTGTGGTTTAAAAATAAAAAGAGTTCCCTGGGGTGGGAGTTGGGGGAGATTGACTGCAAAGGGGCCACAGAGGAACTTTCTGGAAAGATGGAAATGTTCCGTTGGGGTGTTTGTTACAAGAGTGTATGCACCTGCTAAGGTGTCCAACTGTAAATGTAAGATGTGGAAATTTGAAAGTAGATAAAGTTGACTGAGCCGGAGATTTAGCTCAGTGCTTCTGGTGCCTGTCTTGCAAGTGCAAGGGCCTAGGTTTGATCCCCAATAACCATATACAATACTGGGCATGGAGACTCACACCCACCAGCAATCAGTACCACATACTATAGTGCCAGGTGTGGTAGCTCATGCCTATAATCCCAGCACTCAGGAGGTAGAGACAGGAGGATTGCTGTGATGTGAGTTTAAGGCTGAGCTCAGGGCCAGCCTGAACTACAAAGTGAGACCCTGTCTTAAAAAAATAAATAAATAAAAATAAAGTTGACTGCTATGTAAAATCAATGTCAAGGTCACAAATATTCACCTCTACTTCTGAATTCTGACTCCCTGCTGTGTTGCTACAGAACATGCTACTGTCATACAGCTGTCATTCCAGCTACTCCTAGAATTCTATTCTGTACCAACCACAGGAATAAAATGCCAAGAGACATCACAAATTAGGCCGAAAGGGGGGATTCATCAATGCACAGGGTCACATTATATATGCATACCCACTCATCCAAATAGATTAAATGTCAAACAAAATTATAAATATATTAAAAGAAAAGGAGAATTTTTAATAGATTTTTTTGTATTATTTTAGTTTTTCAGTCCACATTTGCCATATATAATGCTTACAACCCTTGTGAGAAATTGGTACATGGACAAAACATATCTTTACTCCTTTTATAATCTCTTTCTCCTCCTTTCTTCCCCCAAATTAGGTGAATTTTAAAATAACTTTGAATCATAGAAGTCTTCTAAAGTAAGACATGAAAGCCAGAAGTCACTAGGGAAAATTACATTTGACTATACAGTAATGTAAAACTTTTCCATGATGAAAAGCACATTAACAATTCCACTAAATGGGAGCTGGCTATGGTGGCACACAGCTGTTAGCTCAGCTACTTGGGGAGCCTGAGGCAGGAGGATAACAAGCTTGAGGTCAGCCTGGGAAACGCAGCGAGACTCTGTCTCAGAATTGAATAAAAATGTAAAAGGGCTGGGGACATAGCTAGGGGGTAAAGCAATCGTGTAGGCTGCACCAAGGCCTGAGTTCAGTCCCCAGTACAAAAAAAGACTTTTAAAGAGGACTTTTAAATCAATATAAAAGTATAAAAAGCTCAGTTAAGATGGGAATGAATATAAATGTTTCACAGGAAAAGAAATGAAAATGTATGATACTTCCATGAAAAGATATTGAATCACACCATAATTAGAGGTAAACTCATCAAAACAATGAGCTCACCTCTCTCTAGAGAGAGTTGAGGAACTCAGGGGTATAGAAGTACTGGAGACATGCATATACTGGTGGGACACCACATTGGTAGCACTTTTGTAGCATGAACTCTAGGACTTAGCAATACCTCTTTTTAGGAATCTGTCAAAAATAGTCCCATGTTTTCACAAAAATTATGCATTAATTGGTGCAGAGAATATTATACTACAAACAGAATCTATCTAACTATCTTTAGTAACTACATACTCTGGGCAAAGGAATTTTTGCATCAGTTATAAAAGATGGAATAGAACTGTATGTATCAACCTGGAATGCTTTTCATTATATCTTGGCAAGAGAAAGGAAAGCAAGATACAAAAACTATGTAAATCATACTAGTCCTATTTTTGTAGACTAACTCCCCACACGAGCTATAGAGATATGCAAAACAGTATTTCAGCTATTGAATATTTACTGTACATGCCAGAAACAAGGAGTTAGTAGTTTTATTCTATAGATGAGGAAACTGAGGCACAGAGAGGTTAAGTAATTTGCCCCTACTGGCATCACTAGGGAGTTGTATAACAGGTATTTGACCCTGGTGACCTGACTCTGTAAGTCAAGCACTTAACCTTGTATGTGGCCTCATAGACCAAAATCCTTCTGTTAACAGTGGCGACCTTGCAAATCAAAACTGTGGAGGCCAAACTACCTTTAAATAAATAATTTCTACTAAGCAGGCATTTTAAAACACCAAGTGGTCAAAAGGACTTATGCTGAAAAGCCACTGCCAGTGGCAAGCCCTCTGCCAGTCCAGCCCATGTGGTGGTTGGCCCAGAGCTGTGAGTAACACTCTGGCCCTTGCTTTCTCTTGATTTATTAACATGGGGTGTTATCTGTTGACTTCTGCACACAGTTAAAAAAAGAAAGAAGAAAAAACAGTGTATCATTGTTTCTCCCCCTTCCTGCTGCGCTTTTTGATAAGAAGCTGTTTGCTGCACCAGCTCTGGCCTTGATTCTGGGCTGGACACGTGGCAACTTTGATGCTAACACTAGGCTTATTGAGGCTCAAGGTCAAAAAAGACTTGCCAAGGTCACTGTGAGGCGGTGATGGAGGGAGACCCCGTCTACCCAGCTCCAAGGCCAGCTTGCTGCTCTGACTTGCCATGGCCATGTGACCTTGGCACACGCTGGCCAGGAGGCCTCTCTCAGCCTGGCAGAGGTCCCAAGTGTCAGGGGAGAGAGTCTGGCACTGTCTCAGAGCCCAGGTGCAGCCTCCCGGAGTGGGAACCAATGGCTTTGCCTCTGGGGGCCTCTCCGTAACCTGCTTCCTTCTCACTACTCCATCGGTCAGTGCATCTGTCTCCGGGGGAGGCCGAGTACAGGGCTGAGGCCAGTGAAGGCTGCCGCCTGGTCTTGGAGCCCCTTGGAAAGAAAAAACTCAACTCCTATGTCTTCTAAGGATGAAGACTTTAAATAAAATGACCAACACCAGGCACAACCCCAAACAGGTGGAAGCTACAGGGTGAAAAGCAGAGAGGACACTGATTTGCTGAGTCCATGCAGCAGCAGATATGGGACGAAGACAGGAGTATCCGGAAGGCCGCTTCCGCCTGGGGAGAGGCAGACTAGGGGAGAGAAATGCAGGATTGGGGTTCAAATAATGGACTTGTAGGGGCCCCTCACAATGCAGGGAGGCTTTGCTCATTACAGTGGCCCCTGAGAGGGGCTGGCTGGTACACTGCCCTTCCCTGACTAGATGGTGAACTCTTCTCAGCTTTGTTTGGAGTACAAGGATCCTGTTTGTGTTGTGTCTGTACTTCACCCATTAAGTCAGATGCTTCACCTCTCTGAACCACAGTCACTCCACCTGTAAAATGGGTACATAAGCAGGAAGGGTGGGAAAGGGAAATAGCAATTCTGGTTTTAAAATTATGAACCATAGCTGGCTTGGTAGCAGAATTCTTCCCTACCCTGAACAAGGCCTTGATTTGATTCCTATCCCTCTAGAAACCAAACAACAAACAAATAGTGAACCCTGAAGATCATCTCTTAAAAAAGCCCTTGCTGGGCTATTCCCCTGCTAGTTATTTTCCTGAAGGCATTAAATACATCATTACAGTAAATGCATACTCATGTTCATAGCAACACAGTTTGTAAGAGTTAAATTGTGGAAGCAGGGCCAGGGAGTTAGCTTAGTGGTTCTGGCTCCTGTCTTGCAAGCACAAGGACCCAGGTTGAATGCCTGGTAACCACACAATACTGGGCGTGGAGACTCACTCCCAGCAGCAATCAGCACCACATACCACAGTGCTGGGCTTGGTGGCTCACACCTGTAATCCCAGCACTCGGGAAGCAGAGGCAGGAGGATTGCTGTGATGTGAGTGTGAGGCTGAGCTCAGAGGCAGCCTGAACCACAAAGCGAGACCCTGTCTCAAAAAAAAAAAAAAAAAAAAAAAAAAAAAACAACCTAAAAAAATTGTGGAAGCAGCTTGTACATCCATCAACAAGTGAGTTGATAATGAAACTGTGGTGTTTATACATAGCGGAGAATTATTTTGCTACAAAGGTGGATAAGTGAATCAATTGTAGAAAAATAGATGCGCCCTGAGACAGTAATGCTAAGTGAAATAAATTAGACACATACGCCTAAACATGTATATTCAGAAGTATTACTGCAAATATTTATATAAAGGATCTTATTTTTTTAAATTGATTTTTAGAGCATGCTTGCAGTACACAATGGTTGCGTTCATTGTCGGGGGTTGGTGCATTACACACTTAATTGTTTTTGTACCCTTCCCCTTCCCTTCCTCTCCCCTCTCACCGTCTCTCTATACCTTCCCTACTTGTGAAAGGTCTCTCTCCCTGTCTCCTATTATCTGGACTTTATTTGGCGCTTTGTCTTATTGACATTTGGGGTTTCTCCTGGGGAGGGGCTGTTTAATTGACATTTGGGGTTTCGCGGGTGTAACGGGGCACAGTTTCCTCCCCGGGGTTGTTCAGCCCCCAGTGGCTGAGGCTGCTCCACAGCAGGGAGCAGTATCTGTGTCAGGCGGTAGAGGAGGCCGAGGCCTGTGCTAGGCTGCCCTGTGATCACGGGCACCTCTCCGGCCGTCCCAAGGGCTGCACCGCCGCCTTCTGTTCCCGGCCACAGGAGCCGCCTGTTCAGCGTTAGCTCCAGCGTGGTGCGTGGTGCGGCGCAGGCCCGCGGCCGGCAGCCTCTGCAGCTCTTCTCAGGGTGCGCCTGGAGCGAGGCACGCTCAGCCAGGCCGCAGCAGCCCTTCTCCACCCCCCACAGCAAACACTTGGTTTCAGGCTCTATTTATACACATCTGTGGACCTAGATATTCGTGATTTCTGTTTTGTTTTGTTTGCACACACAGCTCTAGACAAGCCACAGTGGAAATAATTATAAAGCAAGAAAATATAAGCACCCACACTCCTGTTCGCTTGGCTCTGTGTCTTGATAGCATTGCTGAGGTGTCTGGAACAAACCTGGCACTGTGCTTTCGATGGTGGGTCTCACTGAAGCTGCCCACCACTCACTCAAATGTTACAGGTGGGGAAACTGAGGCAGGTGGTAGGGTACCTCCTTCCTCAAAGTCGGGCATGTGTGCCAGAGCCAGTTCTTGAAACCGGCTCCAGTGCTGTCCCTGCCCTCTCCTTGGGTCACCTCTCCTGGCCACACCGCCCTGCTACTTTGAGGCTTGACCCGTGTTTGCTCTTGGCTTCTCACTGCAGCGCTTGTTGAGAAGCCCTGGGCACCAGTCCCGCCTCCAAGCAGGGAACGCGTCCCTGACTGTGGAGATGCTGCCCCGTGCTCTGCTCAGTGTTCACCGATTTTAGTGTTAGTAGGATTTTCTTTTCGCTGTGACCCTATGATTCGGAGGTGAGTTTGATCACATGTTCAGTTTGCCCAGGACTAATAGTTTCTTGGGATACCAAACTCTCAGTGTCGAAGCAAGGACGATCCATGCAAAACGAGAGGGTTGGTTACCGAAAAGGGGCCCGCCGGGTGGTGCGATCTGAGCTTTCCTGGAGTTGCACATGTGGAGTGTCTCCAGCTCTTTGCTAGGCCAGCAAAGCAGCTCTGGTCACGGCTGATCTCCGGAGCGTTCCTTCCCCAGGACCCTCCTGGGAGGAGGTGGGCAAGCTTGGGGGTTGCTCAGAGGTGACATACATCTGTCCCTCATCCGAGCCTGCAGATGTAAGCTGGAGCATTACGGGGAGACTGGAGCCAGCACGGTGTGGAGCCTGCTCAGATCAGCTGCTAAATGTTGGACACTTTGTGAATTGGTTGTTAAACACAGCTATTATTAAGAATAAAATTACGGGCTGGGGATTTAGCTCAGTGGTTCTGGCGCCTGTCTTACAAGCGCAAGGACCTGGGTTCGATCCTCCAGTAACCACATACCATACTGGGCTTGGAGACTCAGGCCCAGCAGCAACCAGTACCACATACCACAGTGCCGGGCGTGGTGGCTCACCCCTCTAATCCCAGCACTAGGGAGGCAGAGGCAGGAGGATTGCTGTGAAATGAGTTGGAGGCTGAGCAAGGGCCAGCCTGAGCTACAAAACAGACCCTGTCTCAAAAAAAAAAGAATAAAATTACATAAACAAAATTAAATTCTATTTTACAACATAATAGTCAGAATATATCCCTTCCTAAGGACCAAATTTTGCTGTCATCTATTGCCACCGATTGAATCGTGTCCTCACTTTCTTCCAAATTTAAATATTCAAATCTCAAGTCTGAGCATCTCAAAACAAGTCTTATTTGGTGACTGGTTACTGTGTCAACAGGAGATTCTGACTCCACAGTGACTAGTGTCCTTATAAGATGGGAGAATGTGGACGCAGATGCCCTCACAGGGAGAATGCAAGGCAGAGACAGGGTGATGCTTCTTCATACCAGGGAACCCTGAAGATTGCAGTCACCAATAGAAGGCGGGAGAGAGGCCTGGGCAGGATTTCTCACAGTGCTTGGACATCCAGCCTCCAAACTGGTACATTCATATGTTGTGCAGTTCCCCCGGTCTGTGGGAGTTGGTTATAGCAGCCCGAGAAAGCTAATACACACGCACTCTGGGAGTCACCGACACACGCGGTGCGGTAGATGTGTGGTGATGAGCCCTGGGTGCCTCCCTCTAATTCTGCATTCAGCGTATCCTGAAAGTGGCTGATAATAGTTATATGTGCGAATCTGCAGGGGGTATCAGTCAGGCCTTGATTTGTCATTTGCTGATGTCTGGAGAGTCTCCAGGAGGAGAGATGAGGTCAGTAATTACCCCCAACACAGGCCACACGCACCGCAGTCACACAAGATGCTGACGTCCAGTTCCAGCAAGTACTCCAATGTTTTGAGCTCTGTGCTCCAATTCAGAAAAAATCCTTTCACATCACTGGTGAACGAATGAAGTTCCAACACATGTCCTTACTGTCTCACTATCATTGTGCTTGGCTATCTAAATAACAACATCAGTATCCACTGAAGCAGTATTCAGAGGGGGAGGGGTGGCCAGCGCTGGCTGAGGGTCAGAGAGGCTGCTCCGCCAGGCTGGGACCAGTGGCCTTGACCTCTGCGGCACAGCTGAGTCTCTTGACTGTAAATGGAGCCTCAGCACTGCACCTCCGCTGCTCTGGGGCATGACCCTGGCTCCCTGTCCCCAGCTCCGCTCTTCCAGCTCTTCTCTCACCCTGTGCCAGCTGCCACCTCTGCGTGTGGAGCTGGACCCCTTGGAGTTTTGCACACACTGTTCTTCCTCTCCGGACTGCAGTGCCCCAGGTCTGCTTTCCCCAAGGGTAGCTCGTCCTTGTCCATCAGGACCTTGTCGCAAACATCACCTCCTTGAAGAGGTCATTCCTGATTCCTCAGCTAGAGTGAGTTCCCTACTTCATGCTCTCTCCATTGCTTGTAAATATTTGTCTTCACACTTGTTGAGTTACTTGATTAATTACTTCACTGATTTTTGAAAACTCCTCACTTCATTTCCTCATCAAGTTGTAAAGTCCAGGAGGGCAGGGATGTATCTGCCTCATGCTCACAAAGGCTATTTTGAGATCTGATACTTGAAAGACATTTGTTGAATGAATGAAAGAAATACACCTACTTAGAGGCTGCATGACACCAAGGACCTGTGGCCTAACACAGACTTTGCTTCAGAGCCTGCCTGGTACCGAGTGGCCATGTGTTCTACCGCAGATTGTGACCTATCTCGTCCTTGTCCATAGTCCCCATGGTCCATAGTCACTGTGAGGAAATGCTTCCTCATGCTTTGGGGTGAGGGACTGGCCTGGTGCAGATGGGGCTCAAGGAAGGTAGATGTGAGCAGCCTGTGGGTAAAGTGACATGGGACTCTGGGGGCGCAAAAGTTCAGAAGCTAAGCCCATTGAGGAGGAAGAACTCAGTGAGTGCTTCAAGGAAAGTCGGCCCTGGAACTGGGGCATGAAGTGCTGTGGGCAGAAATGCCAGGTGGTGGAGGTATAGAGGAGCTCTTGGGGCCTGCTGGGCTGCAGAGAGGCCTGTATGCTTCTCCCTCCCTCAGCGCCAGAGGTCGGCCCCACGCGAGTCTCCTTGCTCGGAACCCGTAGCCCCTGACAAAGTCTTGCCATTTGGTTGTGTGTCCCATGCTGCCTCTCAGGGAAGCTGGCTGCTAGTGCCCCAGACGGAGGTGACTCAGCCTTGACCTCAGCCCCACAGAGTTCAGTCAATTCAAGACACAGGACAAACGTGGAAAGGCCCCGGTGCCCCTCCAGGAGTGTCACGGCACACTGAGGATGTGGCGGTGCTGCTGAGTCAGTGAGGCTTGGGGTGGCCCTCTGGGTTGGCCTTTATGTGCTCAGAGATTCTGGCACAATGAAAACGGGCTTCCGGTGAGCCCACGCATTTCCAAGGGCTGAAATGATGGGTCTTCCTATTAGTCCCAGTTCATACATAGGCTCCTCATACACACATAAAAAATAATTCATTACAGGGCCAGGGATTTAGCCCAGTGGTTCTGGCAACTGCCTTGCAAGTGCAAGGTCCTGATTCAATCCCCAGTAACCTCATACCACAGTGCTAGGCATGGTAACTCACACTCATCAGAAATCAGTACCACCTTCCACAACGCCGGGTGTGGTGGCTCACACCTGTATTTCCAGCACTCAGGAGGCAGAGGCAGGAGGATTGCTGTGAGTTTGAGGCTCACCTGGGCTACATAGTGAGTTTAGAGTCAGCCTGAAGTACAAAGCAAGACCCTGTCTCCAAAAAAACCCCAAAACAAGTAATTTATTGCAAGACACACAATCATCTCCCTTGCTATACTTCTGCACCTCCCAGTTTGCACACATTTATCCCACTGTTCTTGTCTTTCTGGGTCAGTTCTGGAAATCCTCCATCATGAGTGTCTTTAGTTCCACTGTCATGGCTGCCTCAATGTCCTAAATTGTCTCAACTGTTTGAAATGGTTATTTGGACGTTGGTAGAGAGTCAAAAGTCCCATGATGTCAGGGGCCGGGGAGTTAGCTCAGTGGTTCCGGCGCCTGTCTCGCAAGCGCAAGGACCCGGGTTTGATTCCCCGGTAACCACATAACAATACTGGGTGTGGAGACCCACACCCAGCAGCAACCAGTACCACATCCCACAGTGCCGGGCGTGGTGGCTCACGCCTGTAATCCCAGCACTCGGGAGGCAGAGGCTGGAGGATTGTGATGTGAGTTTGAGGCTGAGCTCAGGGCCAGCCTGAACCACAAAGCGAGACCCTGTCTCAAAAAAAAAAAAAAAAAAAAAAAAAAAAAAAAAAAAAAAAAAAAAAAAAAAAAAAAAAAAGTCCCATGATGTCAAATCCAGTGAATGAGGTGAAGATCACAGTCATGTCTTTATCTGACAGAAATTGTCACAGATGTTTTGAATTGGTTCAAGACAAGGAGGCAGCTCCGAAGAGACACTCATGGAAGACGACTTCCTGAGCTGCCTCAGAAGGCGGCGAGAATGACGGGAGGTGTCCGGAGCCAAGGGGAACCTTTTAAGGGAGATGAATGGCAGTGCACCCTTTACACTCACACATTTTAAAAATGTAAACACTCATCCCATTTGTCATTCACCCCTTGTAGAGGAGGGAGACCAGGACTGAGAGCAGAGCCCCGCCCTGCTCAGCGCCACTGTGCTGGGTGAGCCAGGTCTCCCGACCCAGCAGGGCCCTGAGAGGTGACCACGTATCAACAGAACTAAAGGCCGGACTTGAAGGCGACAAAGCACACAGAGGGTGGAGAGTGGATACGAATTTATCGAGGGCAGGGCAGGGTCACCGCTCTCCCTCCCTTTTCTTTCCAGGAAGTGTGGGGAGCCCTGGGGCCGGTCTCGGCGCTGGCTTGGAGCTCTGGGCTTGTCCATCCACATCTGGCTGTGGAGACCATTTTCTTCCAGGGGCCACCCGAAGGTAGAGCATTTTCCTATTTGATCTAGCAAAAGGAACAGAGGTCAACTGCATTCAACAGAGGCGGCGTTGAAGATGAGGACGGGAGGGGCCCTCTAAGGCTGGGGATGTAAAGGCCCCTTTGTATTTGGATGTGGCAAACATTTGTTGAGCTCTTCACTTTGCACTGCCAGGGTTCAGGGCCCTTTAATCCTCACAAAACACAGATAGATGCTGCGACCACTCCTAGTTTTCAGACAAACAGAGCTTTGTAAAAGGGAGGTGAGCAGGCGTACTGGGACCTCCCAGGCAGCATGTTTGAGTGCCCCAGTCCTCAGAATATGTTTTATAAAACAGACCTGGCAACGAGTAGCTACTGGGCAAATATTAGTTTAGTGGATGAATACAGGAAC
The DNA here is from genome assembly GCA_004026965.1 of Petromus typicus. Lineage (NCBI taxonomy): Eukaryota > Metazoa > Chordata > Mammalia > Rodentia > Petromuridae > Petromus > Petromus typicus. Next base: position 20,092 of record PVIR01000349.1, read on the forward strand.
TGGTGAAAATGGCCTGTGGAAATTAGCCTGTGAATGGAAAGTCACTTCAGCAGCCATTTTGTCCTCCCCAAAGATGAAGGTGGCCTGAGCTGAGCACCTCCTTGGCTCCCCTCAGAGCCGGGGAGTCTCCCGACCTGGGGTCCCACAGGGGCACAGGATGCGGGAAGACCCTGCACTGCTGCGGACGCCCCCTGAGCAGCACGAGGCCGGGCTTCCCCCGGAGCTCTGCCCAAGCTCTGGAGCCTGTGGGCTGGGTGTGACCCCGTCCTGCCCCTCAGCTCCCCCTTACCTTGCCTTTCGGCCCACTGGAGTAGGTGGCCCAGCCCCGTGGAGCACAGCGGGGAGTCAGTGGGAAGTCCATACAGTGGGTTTAGCTTGGGGCCCGGCTGCCAGCATTAGGGTGATGACGGCCATCCCTGAGTCCCTCAGGGGTGCAGTTTGGATGTTCTGGTTCATTTCCTTTAAACTGCATCCCAGAGGATCCACAAGTAGTGCTCCGAGAGACTGAGCCGCCCGCCCCACACGTGCTCCTCATGTGCTGGAGAAACTGCCCGACTCCTCTGTCTCTGGAAGTAGCGGGGCAGAGGCACCATCATTTGTTAATGGCCCAAGGCACAGAGAGGGCAAGTGGTCTCCCTGAGCACACTCAGAAAAGCAGCCCACGGCTGGGGCTGAGCCTCAGCACCCAATGCTCAAGGGACAGGACTTGGAGACTCCATCACATAGCAGGGCCCTGGGACAGCAGGGTGGATGTGGAGTGGGGGGTTCAGGGGTGTGGAAGTCACCAGAGGGTATAAAGGAAGTCACTGGGTGACTGGGTCACTGCCTGGGTCCTTATTAGGGTGGGGGGGCATCTCTGAGCTATGGGGAAACCCTGAGCCTTGGGGTCAAGCTGTCTTGTAGCCGTCTCCTCCTGGTGCCTCGATTTGTGCTCAGCTGGAGAGATGCACACTTCCCTGCGGGAGGAGCATGGCAGGCAGAGCAGGTGCCTGCTACAGACATAGCAGAGGTCTCAAGGCCAGCCAGGAATTTCCACGGGGAAGAGGAGCAAAGGGATTATCTGGGGACCAGAACCCCAGAGGGTCCACGCTGACCAGTGGCCAGCAGACTCTGCCCTTGCCTTTTTGGGAGTGGAGCCCCCTCTAACACTTTGAGGGACCCTGATCCTCCTTTTCTCCCATCTGTCCATCTGTCCATCCACATTTCCTTCACTTTCCTAGTCTCACTCCTCCCTTGACCTTCACTTAGCCATACAGGTGAGCAGTTTGCAGCTATATCTCATGAGCCTCTCACAATGCCTGGACCTCAACAAACTCGTGCTAAATGTGTGACTGTGTCCATCCACCTGTCCATCCTTACATCTGCCCACTGTCATTCCTTCTTCTCACTTTCCCTTCTTCATCCACATCTCTCCAGCCCAGGCCCTGCACATGGTGCCCTGGTGGCCACATAGCCAAGGAGGGGATAATCTCAACACTGGGAAACTGGTCATAGGTGAGAAGATACCCAGGGTCACAGGAGACAGTGGGGCTGAGGAAGTGAGGAAAGAGACCCCAGGGGCCTTGCTGCACACGTAGCCCCTCCCACAGGCCCCTGCCCACCGTGGTGTCCGATACCAACCGTTTGGCATATGCCTGCCCACTCCTGGGAAGGAGTGGTAGTTCTGCCAGTGGTCTCAGTGTGGGGTACAGTATTATCAGAGGTACCCAGTGTGGGTGGCAGAGTGTGAGAACTTGACCCACCTCAACTGCTGGTCTATGCTGAGTCCTGAAGGGCAGAGCTGGAGCCAGGCAGGCTCTTCCTGTGGGTTGGAGGAAGGTGTGCCCAGAACCTCTCCGCTGAGGGGCAGAGCTGGCCTGGGGGACCTGTGGCGTCCTCTCAGGATACCCGGAAGCTGCTGCTTTTCCTCCCCAAGAAGAAACTCCCATCCCTGTCCCCACCTGTGCCTTCTTGGCCCCCCCTTTGTGTCCTGCTGGGGGCTGGACCTTTTGAGTCCCCACCCACTGCGTGTCACTTTGGCTTCCCGCTTCCGCCAGCTGTGGGCTGTGTCTGCCTTTGATTGCAGCAGGTGAGTGTGGGCCTGGGGTTCGGGTGGGGCTCAAGTGAAGGGAGGCGGTGGAGAAATGCACGAAGTTGGTGGACTGGAAATGGAAGCAGCGCACCCCCTGACAGCCCCAGGGCTACACTGAGACTCCAAGACAGTTGATGACCCCCAGGCTCATCCAGAACAGACTTGTGCTGTCTTCTTAGTGTAGAAGTTACAAAGGTCCAGCAGGGCTGAGGTGACAGATGGGAGATTTTGTCCCTCAAAGCCAGGCTGGGGATTTAGCTCAGTGGTTCTGGCACCTGCCTTACAGGCTTAAGGTCCCGAGTTCAATCTGCCCTAACAATAAAAAAAAAAAAAAAAAAAAAACCACAAAGCCAGGTCAGGCCCTACAGGGAAACCCAGGAATGACAGGCTGGTGCAGGCGGAAGTGGAGATACCTGGGCAGGCGGAGTCTCACCTGGGCCAGGCTTGCTGAACACTAGGACATGCTCTGACTGGACGCTGGATGCCTAGAAAGAGGAGGAGAGAAGAGGTGGCACTTGTCTACTGGGGTCCTGCTCAGACCCAGAGGTAAGAAGCCGCTGCTCAGGGTGGGGGTGGGGCACAAAAGGTCAGGGGATGTGGCGGCCAGCCTGGTCCTCCTGACCTTGACCGACCCTGGAGTCCAGTTCAGTGTCCTGAGGTTCCCTGTCTGGTGCTCCAGACATCTTTGGGGTCTTTGGGGTCTTCCTTGGCTGTGCTGATCTCCCTTGCTGCTCAGAGTGGGCATGGCGGCCATGCCCATGGGACCCTGGCGCGGTGGCGGGGTGTCCTTGTGTGCAGAGAAGATGGCAGACCCCGAGGGCAGGTGCAGCTGGGACCCCGCCCCTGGATAGGGAGGCAAGGGGCACACACTCCTGGTGCCAGCCGCCTGCCCCTCCACTTCCTTGAGAGTTTGTTTCTTCCTGGGATCCCATGCGAAACCGGTTTGGGAGCAGGTTGGCTTGGGTTGTTTGACTTTTGACAAGGAAGGCAGTAGGCGTGGGGGCCGCTGCCCCGCTCACTGTTCTTAGGCCCAGCAGCCCTCTGGCCTGGCTGGGCTGGGCAGGAGCTGACAGCCAGTGGTGCCTCCCCTGCGGGCCAAGTCTCCTCTTTGGTAGACAGGAGCTGTTGGGGAGGAAAGGCCAGGGCTGCCTCTGAGGGACCCTGCTTTCTTGGCCTGGATGTGTGGGAGGCCGAGTCTGACAACACACACTGGAGCCCAGCCAGACGGAGGTGGGGGGCAGTGGGGAGCTGGAGTCAGGTGGGCGCCTGGTGTCTTCCTGCAGCGCCTCTACCATTTGGGCTCCCTGGGGTGTGTGGGCAGCAAAATGGACCCCACATTCCCTCTGTGCACGAGGCAGCCCCTGCTAATGAGCGGCTGTCGTCACAGCTCCATTATGCCTCCTGAGCCATCTGCGCCCCAGCACTTACGGGGAGACCCCGGGGGCTCCCAGCTGCTGGGGCAGAGAGACTGCAGAAGGCTGTGGTTCTGAGAGGGGCTGGAGTGTCTCCTGGGGTAGGGGGCTGGGTGCTCTGTGGGATTTTCACAAATAGTTATAATTCCAACTCTTTAGTCCACCAAAAGTATGGCAGCGCAGACTCCAGGTAAGGAAATGGAAGTGTCCCATAGCCCACATTCTGTGTTGGGCAGCAACTGTGTGCAAGTGTGTGTGGGTGTGTGTGTGTGTGCCCATGTGGGATTCAGGACCCTAGTCTCTGTGGGAGATGAGACAGAGCAAATTACCTGTCACGGGGGTACTGCCTGTAATTCCAGCTACTTGAGCAGGAGGATTCCAAGTTTAAAGTCAGTCTGGGCAATTTACAAGATTCCATCTTGAAGACGCAGGAGTGCAGCTTGTCTAGCATGGACAAGGCTGGGTCCCCTCCTCAGTACCACAAAAACAAAAATCCTGACACACACGAGAGCAACCACATACACACCCACAGCAGAATGGAGCACGTCCTCGCCTCTGCACACGGCTGTCTCATCCGAGGTGGCCACGCTGGGCCTCTCTCATCCCCGGCACAGGTGCGGTGTTGCCTCACTGCCTGACCAGAGGCACTTGGCTCAAGACAGGTGTCAAACAACTGCCACTCAGGCCAGGACTAGGGGGCCACTGCCAGAAGGGACACAGCCGTCCAGCAGCAGCTGGGGTGGCCTGAGTGGGTGAGGCTGGTGACCCCAGGGTCAGGCCTCTCGCCCAGGAGGGGGGCTCCTGCAGAGGGTTCAGCCACTTCTTTAAGAGAACCCAGTGGAGGGGAGGATGCTGAACCCCAAGATGGGAGGGTGCAGTGGACTCTCATGCTTCCCAGCGGACGTGGGGCCAGTCTGTGTCCCCATTACATACACGGGAGCACTGAGGCTCAGAAAGATCAGTCGGGACCATCTGGTGTCAGATCCCACAGTGGGCTATTTGGGGACTGGGACAATACCAGGAGGGATCCAAATGGGTGGGGAGAGGTTCAAGGCCCCAGTCTCAGGCGTTTCCCAGGCGGGGAGCCTCTGAGCAGGCACCAGCCAGGTCCCTAGAGTCCCACTAGAGGCCCAGCAGTTTGGCCCATCCTGACCACCTGACCCCAAACCTCTGTTATAGCCCCGTGGGAGAAGCCCAGGGACCTGAGTCCCCACCCCATACACTCCGAGGGGCCTAGGCTGACAGCCATGCGTGGGCAGCAGAGGCCTCTTTCAGCATGAGGTTTAGGGGCTTCCACCTGACCAGTGAGCGTCCAGAGCAGTTCTGGCTGATCCAGCCCTCCTGCCAAGTAACTTGGGGGTTGGGCTGAAGGCCAGACATTCCATCGTGCCTAGGAAGAGACAGACCATGCCCCTGCCTACCTTTGCCTCGGGCAGCTGGGCGTCCAGGCATGCCCACCTCCTGGGAGGTTGGCGGGGGTAGCCCTCGGTGCCCCAGCCGGCCTGAACCTGTCCAAGGAGCTGTATTTTCTCTTGGCCCCCTTCCCCCAGGCAGGAACAAGTTGACCGTGCAGAGGAAGACTGTGGGCCACAGGTCCAAGGCTGCTTCTTGTTGGCCTGTGGTCAAAATGCTGTTGTACCAAGAAGAGGGCACTGAGGGAGGAAATAAGCCTGAGAGGCAGGTCCTGGCTCCAATCCTGTGTGACCCTGGGCTGGCCTCCCTTTCTCTGAGCCTTGATCTCCAGAGGCCAGAGGAGCAAATTCTGCTTAGCAGGGATGTGGCAGAATAGGCACAGGACAGAGACCTGTGGGCTGAATCTGGAGTCTCAGAGAAGAGGCGGAGTGAGGGCAGTGCTGAGGCCAGGTGTGGACACAGGGGCCCCGCCGGGCATGTGGGCATCCGGGGAGTGCCTCCCCTCAGACCAAAAGCACCAGTGTTTTGAAACCTGGAGTGCAGGTAGAGGTGGGTGGGGCCTGCAGGTGCCGAGGGAGCCACTGGGGCGACTGGTCTTGGAGCTCCAAATAAGGTCACAGACACCAGAGTGGACTCGGCTGTCTCCCCTCCCTGTCACCAGGCCTTTTGTTCCAGTTCCACCGCTGGAACTGGCATTAGCTCCGTGCATCCCAAGCCTGGGCTTGAGTCCCCACCATCCGGCTGGGGAAGTGGCGCCTGCTTTCCCACCTCTTGGTTGTGCTGGGCTCCCTGCTCTCCTTTGTGGGGCCCTGGGCCGGGCGGGGGAGGCAGGCCTGGGCACAGGGCACACAGCTCCCTTTGTGAGGGTGGCTGAATCACATGGGCACCGCCGTCCCTGCTGGCCCTGGGGCAGGCGTGACGGAGGCTGCGGCACTATCACGGGGCCAGGCTGCCCCCATGCCTGTGGGAGGGAGGCTTTCCCACGGGAAGGTGCTGGGAGCCTGGCAGCCAAACCTGCCTCTGGTTCACAGGCTGCTGAATTCGGGGCGGCTTCTTTCTGAATCTGTTTCCACCTCTGTGAAGAGGACTGATCATCCTCATTTTGTAGAGGATGCTGGATGCCAGAGGGCCCCACAAACTGTAGAGGGCTGGGCCTTTGGCCTTACGCTGACCACCTGGCAGCGATGACTACCTTACTGAGGCAGTGGGCTTACTGTGTACAGGCACAGAGTGCGAGGATTTGCAAGAGGCAAAAGCTGGACTTGAACCCCCCTTCCCAGTAGCAGCCTGCCTCTGAGAGAGCAATGGCTGCCCACCCTCCGCATGGGCGGGCACAGCTCTTCGTTGTTTGCTAGTCCAGCTCACACCAAATGCCACTCCAGGGATGAGGGTGAGAGAAGGCGAGGTGAGCTGAGCCTGCAGCCCGGTCCCTCTCTGAGCCCAAGCCTGTCCTATGCGTCAGTCACAGTGGGCAGCAGGGGTCACTGCCCCATCCCATCCTGGGTCCGTGAGTTCCTGAAAATCCTCCCTTCCTCCACAGCCCTATGCTCTGAGGGGCAGCGCCCAGCAGAGTGATCAAGGGGTTTATTCTGCCCCAGGCCTGTGCGTGTGGCCTCCTCATTTATGTGCCCAATAGAGAGTGCCGTTTATGCCCTCAGCTGGCCACGAAGGATGAAGGGTACAGAGAGGTGTTGCTCACCAGGGTGGCAGAGCCCCGGGTGGAAACCAGTGGGGGGCCCAGAGTCTGGGTTCTGCCTCCCAGCAGCATTGCATCCTGAAGGGACATCGTCAGTCTCTGTGCTCCCCACACCAGCTCTCACCTCCAGCTCTGGCCAGTGACAGACCTTGTCTGGGCCAGCAGAGCCCTTTGCTGTCCTACAGCTATTTCCAGCTGGTCGTTGGAAACAGGGGACACGTGTCTCCCACATGCCACAGAGCCACTCCCGTTCCATGGCCCCCCCAGGGCAGCCTGCCCTGCCTTCCAGCTGTACCCCAGCCTGCAGCCTGCACTCAGGGAAGTTCTGGTGTCTTCCCTCCCTGTGTCCTTGCTCTCTCACGTATGCTGGGGCTCCAGCCCTGCTTCTGGACCCACCCATCCCTCCCCTCTGTGTTCATCTGCTTCAAGGTCCCCAGGGGATTCCATCCCCCATCCCACCATGGCTGCTTTGAGCCTGGAGTCAGGCCCAGGACTTGCCATGGCTTACCAGGGACTGCATCCCTCCCTGAGCATTTATTATCCACAGGCTTGGATTTGGCAGGTCAGTGGGACACAGCTGAGGCTGCCTCGCCTACCAGCAACAGGGCCTTGAAAGATCAACCTTGGGTAAACTGAGGCTCAGAGGTATCAACCTGCCAGGGTGTGCATGTCAGAGATACCCATCCCTTGCCGGATAACTTACTTCTGTCCCCGGTTTGCTGGTCCTCACAGTGGCCTGCTGCTTATGCCCTGGCAACAAGGCGGGACTCACTGCAGCCCCAATGGGACCACATCTCACGAAGGCCAAATGCCCCCTATGCATCATGTGGGCACCTTCTCCAGCACTGCAGAGAGCACAGAGCAGCTTTCCAGGAGCCTTGGTGTCAGACCTGACTGTCCCTGTGGGTAACTTTATTTCCCTTCCTCCTCTTGCAACTTGATTTGGTCCAGGCCTGTGAGGGGCATAGTTCACCTCTAGCAGATCTGCCCTCTCATGCTGAGTGGGCATCTCTGCCAGACTTTCTAGAATGCAGACCCCAGGGAGAGAGGAGGAAGCAACATTAAATTCCCGCGCACTCTCCAGGTCTGGAGGCTGTGTGTACAGTTAGCAGGACCATCCACCTTCCAGCTATGTGACCTTGGACAAATTTCTTGTCTTCTCTGAGCTTCATTTCTCTTCTTTCTAAATCACTGCCTTCCTGGGGAATATTTATTAAGGGCTCAGGTGGATACTTAAGGAGATGGCATACGGGAGGGGCTGGAGTGCAGTAAGTGGCCAGTAAGTGTAATCAGGCTCTTATTACTGTTATTATTGCTGTTGTCATCTCTGCCTTCATTGTGTTGAGAAATCCTCTCAGCGCTGGGGACCTGGGGGTGATTATCCACGTAGCGCAGAAGCGGACACACAACATTCCCACCCCAAGTGTGTTGTGTTCTCCCAGCTTCCCCACCAAGCTCCAGAGGGGCTGTGAACTTCAGGCAGGGGAGGGAGCAGCTGGCAGGGTCAGAGGCCAGAAAGAGGATGGGGACATCGGCTCACCTCCACAGTTGTCTTGGAGCTTTTGGAATCATTGGGAATGACTTATTTTGGGGCTCAGTTTCCTCTTTGGCTTGGCCAACAGGCTATAGATGCCCCTTTCCAGAAGCCCCGAGGCTCTGAGGGTCTAGAGACTAAGGCTGTGGGTGTGCTCAGAAGGACTCCTGGTCAGTGGTCACTTGAGCGTGGCCTCCCGCCAGACAGCCAACACCCCCTTCCTCCCGGCGCGCCTTCCGGTCAGCACCGGCTCCCTGACCGCTGCCAAGGAGGCTGGGCAATCCTTCAGGAAGGGCCATAGGGGGTAGTGGCAGCATCTGAGTGGCCTGTTGCTGTGGCAACCCTGGCCTCTTTGGAGAAGAGCCCCGAGGAATGGCAGACTGGGGGTGAGGGGCAGGACCACCCCGGCCCACATCCAACTCTGAAGTCTGTACCTGTACCCCGGATGGTGATGGGTCGGCTGAGGTCCCCCTTGCCTGGTGCTGAGTCATGGGCATCCCCCAGGGTCACAGCCTTGGCTCTGCCTACCTCCCTCTGAGAAATTCATGACTCACAGTCAATCCTGTCATCCTGGCCCAGCCAGTCAGGAGGGAGGAGCCCAGCAGGGGCAGGAGGGGTCCCCCACAAACACAGCCAGCCCCTCCCCTCCCTCCTTGGCTGCCGCCCTGCTCTGCTGCAGGAGAGGCAGGAGAGGGGCCCGGGCCTCCCACGCTCACTCACCAGCCACAGCAGGGCTCACAAGCAGCAGGACGGGGATTGGCAGGTGGAGACTCAGAGGTGAACCCAGCAAGGTGGTCCAGGTGTCTGGTCCTTCACAAGACCCCCAACTGTTACCAGGTACCTGGCCAAGGACTCCGCAGACAGCAGTGGGCGCAGAGGGCTGTGTGTGTGTGTGTGTGTGTGTGTGCCGCGTCCGCACCTTTATGTCTCCTATGCAGAGGGTGGGGACAGTGGGGGGAGAGCTGGGGGTCTTGTGTCTCCCTGGGCTGGAGCCCAGTTGATCACAGCGACGGCAGGGTCTGTAGAGCAGAGGGTGCATGAGTAGGGTGGTGCTGGGGGGGGATGGTGCCAGGAGGAGTGAGCCTTTCTGTGCTGCTGGGCATTTGCAGATGGGGAAACTGAGCCTTGGACGGTACAGCCCCTGGCCCCAGCAGGCTGGGGGCTGCTCACTGGGCTGTGAAATCGCAGCTCTTGTTACACAGATGAGAGAACCGAGGCTCTGAGAGGGCAGAGGGCAGGCGTGTGCCCAAGATCACACAGCCAGTCCAGGAGGGAGGAGGCGCGGTCGGCAGGGTACCAGAGCTTGCTTGCTAGGGCAGTTTCTCATGCAGCTGTCTCGGGGCCACAGCTGGAGTCCCCAGCAAGCCAGGGCAGTGCAGATCTCTGCCACTTGGCAGCAGGACTGACCAGGAGGCACTTGAGGTTCGAGAATCCTGGGGGCCAGGGCGAATGAAGAGGAGGCCAGGCTGAGGGTCATCAGCCACCAGGCTGGGGTGGTGGTCTGCTTGGGACTGACGGGCTTTCCTTCCCGCTCCACGGGTGGAGAACCGAGGGTTCCTGTCCTCCTCATCCCACCAGCACCTTTGGGTGGTTCTGGATCAGGGTCTTCCAGGGGCCCCATTTTACTAAGGGTGGATTGGGATGAGACAAGACAGGATCCCTCTTGTCCCTCTGTCCTCACCTGGAGCAGTGTGGCCTGGAGTAAGCAGGTGGGTAGCAATTACTTTTGTGCTTCCTTTAGAAGGTGAAAAAAGTTATTCATATGAACACTAATTGAACATCTACTGTGTACACTGTACCACCTGAAGCAGGGCAGTAAATCTGGCAAATAAGACAAGTAGAATTTGTGGGTGGTCCTGCTCTGCCCTCTCCCCGCAGGCGCCCATCATCACATAGGCGGTACCTGGCATCAGAGACTGAGAAGGAGCAGCTACAGTCAGTGGAACCATACACTGCTGGGGTCCCCAGAGCCCAGGCCAGTGGGCCTGGGGATCCCTCCTCCTTGTCCTGGAGAGAGACTAACTCTTGGGTCAGTTCAGACCTCTCTCAGGACCCCAGGGACCTGAGATACAGCCCCACATTGGCCAAAGCCCCACTGGTCCTACCTGCGCTCTGGGCCTCGGTTATCCCAGGGGTACAGGGGGGCATGTGGGGGAGCCCAGCTCCCGGTTGTCTACTGGGACAGAACCTCGATACCAGGTGTGACTGGTGAGTGGGAGTCTGCGTGGGCAGCTTGCACCGTGCTGTGATTCCTGCGCTCAGCAGGGCCAGTCCAGGGGTGACACCCTCTTGCGAGGGACACAAACATAAGATAAGCTGCCCGAGTCCCGGGAGCAGGGGGCCCTTCTGAGCTCGGGAGCCCTGAGGCTGCATGCTGAGGACGGTGGGGAGCAGCGGGGTTTGACGTGTGTGTATGAGCTCATCGTGGGCATTCTGGGCAACTAGCTTGGGCGGGGACAAGAGCTAGTGAAGGCACTGGGGGCCAGGCATGGAGGAGATGCGATGCCAAGCTGTCTAGCCCAGTCTGCTCTGCAGGGGAGCCATGGAGGAGGTCTCTGGTGTGGCTGTGGCCAGGCTGCTTGGGCCCCCAGCAGGAGGGCCAGGGTGGGCTATGCTGTGTGCCTGGCTCTAGGGCTGAGGGCCAAACTTTGGAACAGTCCCAGCTGAGGGGAGAGAGGAAGGCGGTTGCCCACCGTTGAGGAAGGACAGGTGCAATGTGGGCAGAGCTGGGGCAGTGTCCTCGTGTGCCGTGGGAGTGGTCTTCTGAGCAGGACTCAGCATGACAAAGGCAGCAGAGAGAGTGGGGACAGCTGCTTCCCCCTGGACAGCAGTCACACGTGAGAGGTGGGCACTTTGAGGTGTCAGGGAAGGGGGAGGGTCTGAGAGTGACCCCAGGAGAAGCAGTGAGAGGTGAAGGTAGGGGAGCTGGGCACAGACGACCACCCAGACTCAGACCCAGCACTGCCTTCCTCGTCCCTGTTCTTGGGGTGGCTGTGTAGACCCTGCTTTCTGACTCACAGCAGATGGGGCATGATGTGAGCACGCTCGGCAGACAAGGGGGGCCAAACTCCAGGGACTGGGCAGATGGCAAATGGGGGAAGGGCAGGGCTGGCACAAAGGGGCCTCTCAAATGAGCAGGGCGGGTGGGCTGGCCTGTGTCTCCCAGCCTGCTTTCCTGAGCTCTTCCTTGTTACATGCCCAGATCCTCCTACCCCATCTGCGGCTCCTAGAAACCCTTGAGGAGCCTTGCTGATTCCGGGGCCAGGCCTGGGCTGTTGGGATGAGGGCATACACCCTGCTCATTCTCCTGCTGGCTGGCCCTGGCACAAGGTGGGCTGAGACACCTTCCCAGGCTCTAAATCTTGGTTCCCTGGTGGTTCATCCAGGGCTGGAGCAGTCCTGCTCCTTCTGTGATCTCAGGTTCTGTGTGCAGTGGTCTCTGTAGTTAACATCGGGACCCACTTTAGAGATGAGGACACTGAGGCCAGGAGAAACCCACAGAGTCTGTCTCAGAGCGATGAGGCTCCTTGGCTAGGCTGGGCATGTCTCTGGGTGCCAGACAAGGACACTTGCCCTGTGTCGAGCCCCTTATCTTCCAACACCAGGCTCATGTTTCTCTAGGACAACAGGACCCAGAGAGACAGCAAGGCCAATTTGCCGAGGGAGAACCTTGAAGTCGTTCATCTCTGGCTGGGTGGATGTTGGCCTGTGCCTCAGTGTCCTCACCTGTAAACTGGCTCATCAGGAGGCTTCGTGAGCAGGGAGAGTTCTGGTGAGGGAAGTGTTCAGAAGAACATCTGGCTGTCTCCCTCTCCCCTGCTGGGCAAGTGGGTGCATTTTGTCATATCCCAGGAGCCCTTCCTCCTACTTCCCCAGCTTGGAGAGAACTGGGCACCAGTAAGACTTGTCCCCTCCTGCTAGCCTGCTCTGGGCTTTGGTAGGGAAGTGAGGGGTGGGTGCCCAGCTCCTGGGCTGGCACCAGTTTGGGTGGTTTTAATGAGCCTGGCAGTTCCATGCAGCGAGATAAGACCTCAAGGCTGCCGGAGCTGGCAGTGCTCAGGCACAAGCAGACAGTTCTCTGCACCCCCAGGAGATGACCCAGGCAAGGGGCGCCCTATCAGAGCCGACAGCTCTCACTCCCCCAAACGGTGGTGATCTTGCAGCTAACGGGTCTGGCTGGCTCCCCAGGCGGGGCCCCTTTACCTCCACAATGAGCTTCCGTGAGACATAAAGCCACCTCTGCTACCCCTCAGACCCACCCCACCTCGGCCCTATTCTCAGACCTCTGCCTCCCGATCTCCCCACCAAAGTCTTCAAGCGATAGGAGAAAAAGCGTTTGGACACTGAGGGCTCGTGTCACATGAGACCCATGAGGATTAACTGAGAGGCTGTCGATGGTGGGGTTGATGGGACTTGGACTCCGTCCCTGCTGTCCCAGGCCACGCTTCTTTGTCTCCACCTCAGGACTAGAACCAGCCTCATTTGGAAGACCACGTGCTTCCTTCTCAGAATTTTTCAAAGGTGGATGGTGATAGTGTCTTTGGAGGGTAAAGGGATCCACCAGGCCCTGAGCACACTGTAAGGGCTGCTGCTATTGTCACTGTCCTGAGTCACCTTCCAGCCCTTCCTTTGGGGAGCAGCAGACTTTATTCTAGGACCACAGCCCACACTCTGGGCCCATCTTGAGCACCTCCACTTGGACATGTCTATCAAGAGGCCTCGATCGACTGGTCTGAGGAGCTGTCTGACTCGGAGGTTCCTTCTGTCCCCCAAGACCTGAAGCCCTATTAACAGATAGAGGTTCACTACTCACCACGGAACAGCCAACTCTTGGGAGGTGAGAGCTGATGGGAAGAAAATCAGGTTTATTCGAAGTCTGGCCTTCTATAAAGAGCCAGCTGTTGTCCTCAAGGTCCATCTTGGGGGACTTAGATACACGAAAGTTCTTCTACAGGGATGAAAGGAGGTGTAAGCAGAAGATGGGCAGGAAAGCTATGTGCTGAGCAGGCTTTTGTCACTCAGAGTATGTCTCTTTTTTTCCTCCCTCTGGTCAATATTGCAATTGGCTTTGATGTGAGGGGCTGGCCCCAAGGTTTGCAGACAGACATGCCACTTCCCTGCAAGCTGAACGTGACGGCAGTGTACGTGCTCAGCGTTGGCTAATGCACGGAACTAGCAAGTAAGGAGGGCAGGCTGAGGTCCCCGATAGTCTGGGTTCTATAAATCGAGAGAAAGACTATTCAACAGTTAGTATCTTAATCATGTAAGTATAGCTTCCCTTTAGGATTTAGAACTCTGATGACAAGATAGCCTGACTGGGCCTGTGGAAGAGGCTGGCTGGTGTTCTGGGCTGAGCAGTGGCCTGTGGTCTCTTCTGTCTTATGCCGAGTGGCTGAGCCTCCTGGGTCCTTGGCTGACTCTGGACCTCAGGGTGTGGCTCTGTGGCTGGCATCTTGGGTTTCCCAGCCTGTAGCAGAGGAACAACTGCTCAGACCCACCTGCCTTGATGGTGACAAATGCGTGGAGTAGATCCCCAGGGCTGGATGGGCACCATGTGGTCACTGTCTGGGCATGTGCCACACAGCTCAGGGGCGCTCATAACAAACTCACATCTGGGAACCCCCACTTCTCTGCCCACTGAGGCCCTCATTCAGTCTCAGCTGCTGTTACCCTCTAGGACTGGCATCTTTCTTTATTCACATTTCACAGCCGAGGATGCAGTGGCAGCAGGGACTCGATCCTGGCTCTGCTGCTTCTAAGCCTGAGCGTATTCCCATTACCACACATGGCGTCTTACACTGGAGGTGGTGAGCTCCCCATCCCTGCAGGTGTTCAAGTTTGTCAAGGAAGTTATAAAAGGAATGTGAGGACCCTTCCCAGCTCCTTCCTATCCTGAACTTTCTTGGTCCTGCAAAAGATAGCACCAGTCCCCCCACCCTCCCAGTTGCTAGTCATGGCCTGTTGTACTATCCATCCCTCCATCAGTACCCCTATCTGTAACCTTGCTGCTCACAGTGCCCAGGTTCTCCCCTTTAGTGCCACCCACCTGGCACAGATGCAAGGCTCCGGTCCCCAGCCCTCGCTTGCCTGGGATTTGGGAAACCAGACCTGGACACAGCACCTGTCACCAGCTGTGACCACCTTCACCACCTGCAGGGGCATTGGGGCCAAATGGTGGTGACCTGGCAGAGAGGGACCAGAGTCAGCAGCTGCAGCGACTGTGACCTGGAAACCAGTCGTGTTCACAGCCAGTGAGGTCTGGCCTGTTCCCAGGCTAAGAGTTCTTGGGATCATGGCCCAGCCTCTCTGGTCCCACATCCACCTCCACACAGTAGCTAGTGCTACCTCTTCATGTCCCAGGGTTGGGGCACATGGGACAGTGCCGTGTGAACGTTGGATTTGGGTACTAGCTGTGTCCTTGGGCACACAGCTTCTCTCTTTGTGCCTCAGTTTCTCCAGCTGTAAAATGGCAGAAAGATTGCTCCTGGTGGTGGGGTGTGGTGGCAGGTGCACACCAGGGTACTCATACAGGTACATGGTCCCTGCCCTGCCCTAGCTCCCTCTTGAGTCTCTGCAGGCTGGTCCGCAGGTCATGCTCATGCCAGGTTTCTGGACCCTAGGACTCCTGTCCACAGACATCTGTCACTTTCCCTCCTGCCCCACCTCATATGGCCCACAGTGCACCCGGGGGAAGCCTGGTACCTAGAGCAGTGGAGAGGGACCGACCCTCCCCAGCCAGGTTCCCTTAGCCCTGGACCACAGGCGCAGGCTTTGAGGGGCACCAGGGACAACTGCCTTTATGGAGAGAGGAAACCCAAGATTTGCTGCAGGTGGGAACTTTGCACCCCCAAAGTGTGCCTGTGGCCCCCATGGTGTCAGAAGGGCTTGGGGTCCTGGCCTTCAGCACTGCAGGACTCTCCAGAGCATTTCCTGGGTGGCCATGTACCAGAGAGGTTCCAGAACCCCTTCACCCCCATCTCAGCAGTCCCTCTCTGGCCAGGTGTGTGCCCTGCCAAGCAGAAGCTGGAGTGTGGGGACAGCTCAGGGCCCCTTGTCCACACTGTCCCAAGCGTCGACCCAGAGTGCAAGCAGCTGGCTCCTCTTGTGAAGGTCCTGGCGCCTGCCTGTCCTGGTTTAGAGCCTTGGCTCTTTCTCATTCGTCGGTGAACGTAACTAAAGTCACAGGCCAGCACTGTGGACTGAGCGCTGTGCGTGACCTGAGGCACAGGTGATGAGGAAGACAGGACAGCACGCTCTGGGGAAGGAAGCAAGTCAGGCCTGACACTTGACACAGGTGTTAAGGATAATAAAGCATGTGACAGGGAAGACCGATGAATGCAGAGACGGATTTGATTGGGCAGTCAGGGAAAGCGCTTCAGGGGCAGGGACATTTGAGTTAATACCAGAGAAGAGGCCAGTTAGGGAAGGAGCCTGGAAAGAATGTGCTGCGTGGTGAGGCAAGCATATGCAAAGGCCCGGAGGTGTTCTGGACAGAGGAGGCCCGAGCAGCTGGGACTGGCCAGTGCAAAACAACTGTGGTCACCAGCTTGTGATTTTGGTGGCCACACTGCTTCCTGAGCCTCAGTGTCTGACATGAAAAGACCATCAGCATCTCTGCCTTCTCCACTCTGATCCGTAGTGTCACTGGGATGGAGTCAGAAAACGCACTGTGGGTCTCTGGCTTCCGGCTCTGGACTGCAATAAGCCGCTGCAGGAATTTTCCTATTGGAAGTGGGTAGGATGTCTAGGGGCTGCAGGTCCCTATTCTCTGTGTGAAATGCCGGTCCCTATTCTCTGTGTGTCTCTGTAGACAGTGAGCACCAAGTGTGAGAGAGGCCGGGGTGCCTTCCCTGGATACCCAGCCCTCTGAGGCACTGAGTCCTTTGACTGCACTGAGGTTGCCTTCTCGGTCCACCAGGCCTGGAACCCTTTCTGGCGGGCGAAGTTCCTCCCAGAGGACAGCAGCTCCTTTCTTTGCTTTCTTTTCCTCTTCCTCCAGGCCTAAAATAGGGCCTGAATGGGCCCCGCTCTGGCGGCAGTGAGACAATAGCCACCTCCTGGCCCTGGGCCACTGTGGCTGCGGGGGAGGTGCAGAGGCTGTTGTACCCTAGGCCTTCACCAACCCCACCCCCAGCGCCACTGGGTTCTGGGAAAGAGCTTGCAGCCACCGTCTGGCTGAGACCCTGCTGCAGGCCTCAGTGGACCCCTCTCCAGTTTTCTCCTGTGCAGTCTGGCACTCTGAGGCCAACTTGTAGTTCAGAGGAATATTTTCCCTTTGACTTATGGATATAAATGACTCCTAGAGGTCAAGGATGCATCCTCTTGTGAGGGAGGGAGTGAGCTCCCTGACCCTGGAGGTGATCAAGTAAAGTTTAGGTGCACACTGGAGGCTGAGGAAGGAGATAATCAAGCGTCAGACAGACATCAGGGCTGGATGTCTTCACATCTCAGAGGAGATATTGGCTTGAATTCTATATCCCTTGCATGACAGTGAGGTACCCTCTGATGTACCACATCCCCTCCTGAGCCTTGGTTTCCCCACCTGTAAGAAGAGCTCACCTTGCTGAGTGGTGGACATAGACCTCCAAGGCACCTCACGAGGTCTTTGCCCAGTGGAGCTTTAGAAACCTCATCCCTGTCTCTGCTCACAGACTCGCGTCCACTCTTGACCCCGAGGGAGCTCCCAGGCCAGGTGAATTCCAAGGGAGAGTTGTGGTGAGCCTTGCAATGCAGGAGGGCCTCCTGGAGGAGGTTTTGGGGGTACACAGTGCACACTGGGGGCTTACAACAGCCAAAAGTGAGGGTCAGAGGAAGCCCAGTCTGACTTAAGGGGAATGTGGGGAGTCAACTCCAGCTCCCACTGGGCTTAACTTGGTCCCAAGGGTGTCCCCGACTAGGTTCTAAAACACGAGGTTTAAAGTCATTGTTGACAAATTGAAGATTTCACATAAAAATCTGTGGGTCTGAGAAATGGGAAGCCTTATCTTGAACAGGTTCCCTGAAGACCTGGCAGGTGTTCCCCAGTGCTCGGGGACAGAACAAGTCAGGGATCCTGGGCTCCTCCACTGGGTTGGAGCTGGCAGTGACGTGGTCCCTGCAGCTGCCAACAGTTGCCAGGGTAACGGTTGCCAGGGGCTGCTGTCACCTGCGCCCCTTCTCCCCGCTTCTCAGCCTGTCTTCTGGCTGCCCTCTTTGTTTGTGGCTCTGGGTAACGGCGGCTGGGGGTAGTCCTGCCTCCCCTCCCCCGGCTTCTGGAACTTGGAGACCCTGCTAATCATTCCAGCTCCACCGTCTGCCTGGAGGAGAAATCCAGGTACAATCTTCCTCCCCAGCCTTTCCCTGCTGGCCACCACCTGCCTTCCTTCCATCTCCCACCCTCTTCCTCAGCCCCTGCCCCTCTTTCTTTATTTTCTCCTTTCCGCTCTCCTCTCAGCCCTTCTCCCCAGCGTAGTTCATGGATGGAGCAGGGGTAAAGCAGGGGTGGTGTGGAGGACCCCGGAGACCCACAGATAGTTCTGTAAGGGGAGTTGATCAAGAAGTAGTATAAGGAAGTGGTTGGGGTGAGGATTTACACCCTCCCCTCCCCTCCCTCCTGCAAAGCCCTGGCTGCAGAGATCCTTTTTGCAAAACCCTGGCTGCAAAGATAACCCTCTGAGAGGCAGTGGGAGGAGGCAGCCAGGGCCACTGAGGGCCTGGACTGGCGGGAAGGTGCTGTGTGGGGCAGGGCTCCACCGCCCTGGATCTGGGCTTTGGTGGAGACAGTCTGGCTCGATCCATAGAAATACCTTTGTACTGTGGCCCTTGCTGCGAAGCCCTTCCTGACAGGAGCAGGTGAGTTCCATGAAGGAATGGCCTTCCCTGAAGAGTGCAGTGTCTTGGGAGCAGACCTGGGTCCCCGTCCAGCCTTCTCCACTCACTGACTGTGTGACCCTGGCCTAACTCGGCCCCTGGGGCCTCATTGTCCTTCGTTCAGTGAGCATAATGGTGTCTCCTAGGTTTTTAAGAGGATTAAATGTGCTAATGTGTATAAAAAGCCATGAGTCCTGAGTTTGCCGAGCTTCGAGGGTGTTGGTAGGCGTGTTCTGCAGGTGGAAAGCTCCCCGTCCGGGGTGGGGGGTAAGCAATGGCCCTGGGGCCCTTCGTGCGTGTTCTGTGTGCTCAGTGGGCTGCCTCTACTTCCACTCCCCAGAGGGGCCTCAGGCATAAGGGATCCTGGTCCCAGCCTTATTTGGGAGGGTGGATGGGTCCTGGCTTTGTGTCCTGCCTGTTCCTGAGCCAGGGATCTGGGATGTGGAGGAGGAGAGAAAGGAGGGAAGGTGGCGGCCTTGGAAACCTGAAGGATCTGACACTCCCCACACGGGCACTCTGCCCACCTGGGGGAGCCGGCTGCGGCCTTGAGGAAGGGGAACTTGGGCCAGACGGCGGGATCTGGCTGTGGTTTGAAGGGAGAGAGTCTGGCCTGCATGGAGGAGCCCACTCAGAATCCTCTTTGCCTCTGCCCTGCCCTCACCTGAGAGCAGGACCTGGAGGACCTCACCTGGAGGACCTCACCTGGAGGACCCCTGGCTACAGGGAAGTCAGCCAGGGGCAGGGATGGTAGTTGCCCAATTGACTGAGGACAATGAGGCCCAGAGAAAGGCCAGGCTGGCCCAAAGGTCCCAAGCCTAGTGACCACAGAGCTAGTCTGGACCTTGTTCTTTGACTCCTGCCACCTGGCTCTAGGAGGTGAATTCCCTGGCAGGGGCTGACTGTGTGTGCCCAGTGTCCAGGAGGCACCCGCAGCTGCTTGTTGGACTGTGCCAGGTCTCAGAGATTGGGCCACAGCCTTCCCTGGCTCTACACGACCCAGGAGCACATGGCCGACCAGGTTGGCACTAGTCCTCGCATGGCTAGAGACAACCCTGTACTCAAGTCCTGCTCAGGTGGAGCACATTCTGGGGCACTAGGTCTGGGCTGCTGAACTGGGTGTCCTAATCTCCTCTCCCCTTTTGGGTCCCAATGTCTCTGATCAATTCTGAAATCCAGAAGGCTTTGACCCTCAGCAACCCAAAGCTTCTGTGCCCACATTTTCTCTCTCTTCTCCATTTCAACATTCTGAGTGTCTGGGCTGCTGGTGGTGAGACCACAGGCCCAGCTGGCTGTGGCTGGCTTTAATGGAATGGCCCACTTAGGGATAGGGCTGGCATCGCCCCTTCCCGGTGAGCTGGTGCTGCCGGGGAGGGAGGTGGGCTGGGCCCAAGTGTGACTGAGCTTGCTGGGGACCTCTCGCCTGAAAGTGTCAGAGACGTTATGAGCGGCTCCAGGGACCACTGCAGTCTAACTGGCTCCTGTGGCCCATCTCCTGCTGGCTAATGGCCTTGGGGACCACTCCAAGGGGAGGGAGGCAGTGCTGGCAGCTGGTCTCCAGTGGCACCAAGATTCCTGAGAGCGATAACAGGTGTCCATCCCCTTGGGCTGGGAAGGTGGCTGAGCCAAGCCTGGTGCGGAGCCTTCCCACAGGTTTCATCAGAGCCTTTGCTGTGCTGAAGCATGAAAGAAGGCCGGGCCCAAAGCGATTCTCTAACTGGAGCACCACTGTTCCCTCAGAGTGCTCTGGCAAGTTCGCTGGTATTAAAGGCAGGAGACTGAGTCCACTGTGGGTCATAGTGACGGAACGCACAAGCTCCGAGGTGAGACAGGTTTGGACTGAGTCAAGCTCTGATTTGCACTCGCTGTGTAATCTTCACCATGATCTCATCTCCCTGGGCTTTGGCCCTATCCTCTTTGAAACGGCATCACTTCAGAGTTAATGTGAGGTCCACAGGGCTCACGTACCTGCTTCCTCCGCTTGGTGTGAGCCTAGACGGCTCTGGTGTGGGGACTGGCCTGCTTGGTGCCAGACATTAACCCCTCCATTCTGGATCCCACCCAGGGCCCCGTTCAGACCCAAATACCACATTCCAGTCTTTCTGGTTGTCCCAGGGCCTGAGGAGAGGTGGAGATTGCACGGCCCTGGAATCTTCACAGATACATCACAGGAGCACCTGAGTCGGGGCCCTTTGCTGGCGTCTCTGGGATGTATGTGCAAGGGTCGGGGTCCAGGTGTAGGAGACATAGAGTGGCTATCTCCAGGGGAGTCATCTTGGGAAGGGCTCAGTCCCTTCCCATGCACAGTACCTTTCTTCTCCTCCTCGGCTCCGGGGCTGGGGATTTAGCTCAGTGGTTCCAGCACCTGTCTCCTCCTTGGCTTCCCACAGGGCCAGGACCATCAGGGTATACAGAGAGGGGTGAGGCCTGGGCCAACTGGGGCTGCAGCAGGGCTGGTGGAAGAATGGGAGGCTGCCTTGGCAGGGAGGGGCGAGGCCTGGCAGCTGCCAGCCTCTGACTGCAGGCTCTAGCTTGATTTTTATTACCCTTCAGTACAAAAAAATTCCTGAAACCTGGAGTCATTGTGTGTGCTGCCCCAAGGGCCTGGAGCAGCCTTCTGGGTGGGGGGAGGGCTCTGAGGCATCAGTTACCCACCGTGGGGAGGAGTAAAGAGAGGAGAAGTATTCACTTTTGCAAGCCGTGCCCCAGGAAGGATGGGTACAGCGCAGGGACTGGGATTGGGCCAGTGAAGGTGTGGCCTCGTGTCATCTGGGTCTGGCCAGGCATCTCCTGGGGGAAGTTGGGACATGGTGTTTCCAACTCTGGTCCAGTCTGAAGGTGCTGCAGGTGGGGGAGCCACCAGCCCCCTGTCCCCCTACAAAGAAGAAACACCTGCCTCACCCCTACGCTGGCCTCTGACAATTGTGGGAGCCATGTTCGGTCACCCTGTGTGGAGCTGGCCTGCCCCACTCTCAGCCCCCTTGTTCTTGCCCAGTACCTGCACTTGCACATGTGGGCAAATGCACCCACACATGCACATGCATGCACATGTGTGCACACTGTGAGCACTCCCCCTACACCCTGCAGGTGTTGCCTCTCCCCAGCCCACATCCTCCTTCCCAAGTCCTCTGTCAGGCTCCAGGTGGGAGGAGGGCAGCCCTGCGCCAAAGGAGGCTGAAGCTGGCGCGCAGCGGGGCCCCTTCTGCGTCTCCCTGCCCTGTGAGGGCTTTTGGCGGGACGCCTGGGTGGACAAGACTCAACTCGTGTCTGAGACTGACTCCGGGCTCCCTCCTTCCCTGCTTGGCTCTGGGCCCCTCCCTCCCTGCTTCTCTCCCGCTGTCCCCTCCCCCCCACTGCTGCGTGCTGGGTGAACCGGAGGACCAAGCAGGTCCCTGTCAAAGGTAGGAACAGGCACCTTTCTAGCTCTGGTCAGCCCTGCCCTTTGGCCACTGAGTGTCATGGAGTGAGTCCCTTCCACTCTCCAACCTACTCTAAAACAGCTCTTGTGTTTCTCCAGGCTGTAAGTGGTCCCCAAGCCTGTGCTGTGTCAGTCAATGGGATGTTTGTGAAAGCCAGGCTCCTGAGGCCTGGTGTGTGGGGAATGCAGGTCAGCATTGTGGCACAGCCCCTCTCAGGGCACACCTACCACCGTGAGGGCATGTGGTGTTGGGACTGGCCATGAGCCAGCACAAGACAGCTCGGCTCTGATGCAGGATGGGCAGTAGGGTGGAGCTTCGTGGAGTTTGTGTCTCATCTCAAAGCCGAGCTGGACTGTTTTCAGGAGGGAAAGGATTCCCAGCAAGGGAACAAGGGTCTGGGGCTGACTCACGTCCATTCAGGGCTGACCTGGGTCCACAACGCAAAGGGGAAGGAAGGCCCAGCAGAGATACTGTCCCCGGGAAGGGTTAACCCAGTGTGCAAGTCCGGCCGCTCAACTTCCACCTCTATCCTCCGAGGAAATGGGTTTTCCAGGAGCTCAGGCTGAGCCAGCGGTGACTGGTGGCTCTACACAGGATGACAGAGGAAGTGACTCAGGCCCCAGAAAGTGAGTCCCGAGTCCCCTGTCGCCCGTGCAGGAGGACAGGGCTGAGGTGGACCCCTTGCCTGGGCAGCCAGCCTCAGGTGGCCATAGGGCGCCTCAGCTCAGGAGGGGTCCTGTCTGTCTTTGGCAATGCTGGACCCTGGGGACCCCGGGAGGGCAACCCCCACTGTGTCTGCCTGGATCAGCTTGTTCTGTTCTCTGTGTGTTTACGGAAGGCCTGAGGTCAAGGTCAGCGGCTGTGGAAGGGAAACTTGGAGGAGGGCTCAGCTCTGTTCTGTCCCTTCCAGGATGGAATTGGTTGCGCTGCTGTGGTCTTTACTGCCCCTCACATCTCTCCTTTTCCTTGGGTGAACCCCAAAGCCCAGGGCAGGGTGAGTGTCTCCCTGAATCTTCACCAACATCACAATCACTGAGCAGCTGGGAGGGCTCAGCCCCACACCCAGGGACTTGGGAATGGGGAGCCACTCCCTGGCCTCAGTTTGGGGATCTGTGAAATGGTGAACTTGTGGGACCTGTCTGAAGATTTGCTGTGGTGCTGTGGACACTGCTGCTGCTCTGGTCATCTGGGTGTCGCTGCTGGCCCCAGCCCTCCGAGACTCCCCGGACTTCTAGTGCTTAGTGCTATGACTCCTGATAGCGGAGTCTGGGCCTCGGATTCCAAGGCCAGCGAGTGCCGCCTTCCTCATGGAAGCCAGAGACAGGTTTGGTCTCTAGACCACAGGCCCACCTTCCTTACGGGACTGGTAGGCACAGGGGTGACCTGGTCCCCCTGGAAGCCCTGCTCAGGTGACGGGGCGCCATCACAGGCTGACGCAGGCAGGACAGTGTCGTCCTCTGCCCAGGCTTGGCCTGGCATCCTCTCCTGGTCCCCAGCCCAGCTCTCTTGTCTCCCAGGGTTCTGTAGATACTGAGGTCAGCTGCAGGGAGGGAAGTTTCCAAGTGGGGTTCCAGCCCCCCTCACACACAGGAAGCGAAGCTTCAAGCTTCAGGAATTTCCCCTCGAGGTCTTGGAGGCTGAGTGGGGCCACCTGGGAGGATGGGTTGTAGGGGTGTGACAGGCCTGGGGGCTGGTCAGAAAGGACCCAGAGCAGTTAGCTGCCCCCAATGGATATCAATTAATTTAATTCCCATAATTGAATTTCCTCTTTGAAATTAAAAAAAAGAGGCCCTGACATAGTGAATAACTAGCTAGTAAATGCAGAGACTGGGATTTGAACCTGGTCAGCCTGGCTCCAGAGTCCACCCATGGAGGGACTCCGGCAGCCCTCCTTCCCTGAGCCTGGGAGTGCTGATGGGCCAGCTTTATCCTTGCTGCAGTGGCTGCTCATGTAGCCCTGGTGGGATAGAGTGGGCCTGGAAGTATCAGGCAGTGCACCCTTGTTTGCGTCTGAACCCTTCTGGGACATCCTGTGAGGTTTCAGCCTCGTTCTGCCTGGTCCTGGGGCCTTGTTGTCCTTCATGGTGGCTCCCTTTGGACGTCAGTGGCTAGAAGGACATATGAGCTCCAGCCAGCTCTACCCCTGCTTGCTGTGTGACCCAGGAATCCACTGGTGCCCTCTGGGCCTCGGATTCCAAGATCCAGCTGTGGGGAGTATGGACCAAATCCTCGATGCATTTGTGGGTTTCCAGTTCACCAGTGGAAAGCAGGCAGCCTGCCTGGATGAAGTGACACTTGGCCCAAGGAGCTGGCAGGAAGGAAAAAGAAGGGGGCTCCGGGAGGGCTCTCCATCCCTGGATGCTGGGTTCCTTCCGTGGGAATAGTGCAGTTTGAAAAGGAAGCCAGTGTTGAGAGGGGACTCGGGGTGAAACCTTAGAATCAGGACCCCAGGAAAACAGCCCTTCTCTACAAAGCACTGGTGTCCTCCTTGAGCCCCAGGGTACTCCAGGAAAAATGAAGAGACTGCAAGACCTGAGAGATTGGGGTTCCATTCCTCCACTAGACCCAGGGGACCTGCTTTTGCTCAGAGTCTAGGTTTGCTTGAGGGAGACTTGGTCCAGGAGGGAGATAAAGCCATCTTGTGGGCCATAGCTGCCTCTAACAGTGCTGCCCAACATTCAGTCCCCCTGTGTTCCCCTTCCAGGAAGTCCTCCTTGATTTCTCCCTCACTCATGACTCCTCGCATGAACCCAGGTTGCCAGGTTCGTTTTCTTTCGGTTGGTGGCAGGTGACTGCATCTGTCACTGCAGTGACGTGTAGCTCTCCACAAGATGAGAATAGCTGGCTGGGTCTATCAGTAGCCAGCTTGGTCAGGAGGCCAGCTGGTAAGGCAAGCCAAGCCACCTGACATCTCTGTGGGCACCCAGCATTCTGCTCCTGTCCAGGCAGGAAAAGTCCCTGGCCTGTGTGGCATTCCTGGCCAGGTCATTTAGCCCCTCCAGCATCAGGTTCCCCATTTGTGCAATAGGCCCACAGTGGAGGGACGCACTTCCCACACTGGAGTGAGTTAATGCAGTTGGGGTTTTATGCAGCAACATGGAGCCTGCTGGGTAATAGGGACTCAACTAATGGTGGTCGTAGGTGGTCAGGATGGGTGTACTGGTAGCTGCAGTTCCTTGCCCTGCTTTGGGCCACACCAAGTCACTTTCTAATTTAGAATTGTCACCTCTGCTCTGGCCCATCCCTGGTGACCGCCTCCCCCTGGTGGTCAGGATGGGGAGTGCCCTTCCACTTTAGCCTCTGTAGGGGGCGCTGTGGCCTCGCAGACTCCACGTTTCTGCCCTTGCTGCTCTGCCCGGCGGCCCAACTCCAAGCTAACAACAGTATGGTCTCTTGCAGGCGGTGACTTCTCCGGCTGGCTTCTGGGCAGGACAATGGTCGTCCAAGTGCCCCTGCATACAGCACTGTCCCTGCTGAGTCTGCTCTTCCTGGCTCAAGGTAGGCCATCCAGCGGCCCTGGGAGAGTTGCTGGGACTCGAGTTCACCACCCCGTGCCTAGGTGAGCAGCTGCCCACCGGGCACAAACACCTCAGGGAGGTATGGGTTTGCAGCACAGCTGAGCTACTGAGTAGCACCTTGGAAAAAGAAAAAGGCTCTTCCTCCCCTGGCAGATGCCGCCCCACACAGCACAGCCCAGGTGGGAACATAGACTGGCCCTCTGCCCCTCTCACCTGTGCGGCAAGAATTTCTGAGCAGCACTATGTCACACAGCACAGGTCACACAGACTATGGCACTCACTGAATACTTCATTGCTATGAAATTCTTTGAGTCTTTGAAGTCATTATTTGTTTTCAATGTTCTCTTTCATACTTTGAAGCCAATAAGTTTTGAGTGAGGCAGACTCACATTTTTTGACCCTTTGACAGATAGGCCTTTTCCACAAGTCTTGTCTCCTCCCAAGCTCCTGGCTGGTGCCTGCCTCAGGGTCCTATCTACAGCCTCTGCCTCCCCAGGTGCCCACGGTGGTGGCCCCCGGGAAGACTTCCGCTTCTGTGGCCAGCGGAACCAGACACAGAAGAGCAGCCTCCGGTATGAGTGGACACCGGAGCGGCACCGCATCGCCATCAGGAACTCCGAGGAGGCTCTCACCATCCACGCCCCCTTCCCTGCAGCCCCCGAAGTGTTCTGGCACTTCCCAGACCCCAGGGGTCTCTACCACTTCTGCCTCTACTGGGACCGACACTCTGGGAAGTTTCACCTTCGTTATGGCAGGCATGACTATGTGCTGAGCAGCCAGGCCTCTGGCCTGCTCTGCTTCCGGCACCAGGAGGAGAGCTCATCCCAGGGGCCCCCGCTGCTCGCCACCTCTGTCAGGTCCTGGTGGAGTCCAAAGAACACCAGCCTGCCCGGGGCCTCAGGCTTCACCTTCTCCTTCCACGGTATGGCAGCTACGAAGCAGAGGGCTGGAGGTGGGAAGGCCTGGGCAAGGCAGGCTGGGAAGCAGGCTCCGGACCGGAGCTTTGCTCACGGGCAGTGGGAGCCATGGAGGACGTCAGAGGAGGGGAGCAGTGAGGTCCACAGTGAGGAGGTGCGTGGGCACATGCAGGGTCTTCCCCACTGTAACTTAAGGTCTGTGGGATGGACAGTCCCCTCCAGTGATCAGGAAAAGGATGGGACAGACATACAGATATGATTGTGTGGAAGTCCTGAGGAGTGTGCATCCCTGCACTTGCACACAGACATGCACACACACATGGCACAGATTGGGGGCCCACGGGGAGAAAGTATCTTGGGCTGATGCTTTTACCGGGGTCCATGGCACTAGGGGTCCACAGCACTAGCCGGATGGATTCCCTGTGGGTGTTTTGTTTGGCTAGTTTAAGGCAGGAGGTCTTGGGTGCTAAGAGGTGGGTGCTGTGAGCTGGGGCTGCTGGGAGCCCTGAGGAGGCTGTTTCTAGGGTCCTGTAGAAGGTGAGGTACAGATCTTTGTGATCACCCTGGGGTCTTGGGGAGGGCGTAGAGCTGGCGGGAGGTTGGGTGTGGGAAAGTCCGATTTCATCCAGAATGTGTGTTGAGGGAACAAAATCGTAGATATTCATTGTGACCTCCACATTGCTAAGGAAACACTGAGGCTCAGGCTGCCCACAGGGCACAGCTGGCAGGGGGAGGAGTCAGATCTGAATCCAGAAGCTGATTGGCATGGAAAGGAGTGGGGAGAAAGCAGGTCAAAGGTCCAGGAAGCTGGAGGCTGATATTGAGGTCTGGGGATGCATCTGCGTGGGTGACAGGTGCAGAGTGAGCCCCGTCTCCCTCCCACACCTGTGGAATGGAGAGAGGAGTCCTGAAACTGTCCTTGTGGGACTGCCCTGACCCAGAGTTGCCAGGCTGACATTGCCCAGGCTGAGCTCTGGGAGATGAGTCCCCGTTCGACCTAGCCGCGTCCCTGCCAAGTCTCAGAGCCTTGGTGTGCTCTTCTGTAGAGTGGGTGGAGGTGAGAGGGTCACAGCCTGCATCTGTCTGCAGAGCCCCCCCTTAAGGCCTCCTCCAACACCTCAGTGGACATGTGCGAGCTGAAGAGGGACCTGCAGCGGCTCAGCCAGCTCCTGAGGCTGCCACAGAAAGCCTCGCGCAGGCCGCCCGTCACCCTCGCCAGCCAGTGAGTGTGATCCAGGGGGAGGCTCCTTGGGGCTGGAGGGTCTCTGGACTTCTTGTGTTTTCATCACTTGGAGGGGGTGACACATGGTCCCTCAGCTGAGCCCCGATCCCCTCAGGATGAACACAAGCTGACACACCTGGCCAGTGGTCACCCAGGCCTCTTCCTTCCAGCAAATAGGAGCAACCAGTCCGTTTGGGGCCTTGATGGAGGCCTGAGGCGCAGGGGGTCCATGGCCACAGTGGAGCAACAGGCCAGAGGCCCAGGACAGCGCCGCCTCGTGCTGTCCTCCCTCAGTCCTGTTTGCTCTGAGACTTGGGTGCATGGCCACCTCCGGCTCTGGCTCGCTCTCTCCCATCTGCTCCTGCATGCAGCTGGCTATGCGTCCCTTGTATCCCTCCCTTCTCTCAACACCCATCCCCCCCTTCGCCTTGCTTCACTCCTATGCACCTGCCTGGCCTCTCTGTCCACCTCAGTCTCCCGGCTGACACCCACCTCTCCCTGCCAGGCAGCTGCAGAGCCTGGAGTCAAAGCTGTCTTCAGTGAGGTTCCCGGGGGACACACTGTCCTTTGAGGAGGACCGGGTCAACGCCACGGTGTGGAAGCTGCAGCCCACAGCTGGCCTCCAGGACCTGTACATCCACTCCCGGGATGAGGTTGGCTGGGCCAGGCTGGGTGGGAAGCTGGGGCTGGGTATGCAGCACTCCACAGTGCTGTGACCCTGTCTATCCCAGGGTCCCAGGAAGGTGGGTGCAGGGCTACCTTCCTCATTCAGTGCCCACCTACCCTTGGCACTGAGAACTCATCACAGGCACAATGTCGGGGGAACAGAGATGGCAGTTCCCCGACCAGAGCTCCTGGGCACACGTGTATGAACAGCAGGCCAATCCTCGTGCCTGGCCCTGTACCCTGTCTTGAGACTGCCCTTTGGGGGGACCCAGCTGGCCGGAGCCCATGTGGGTCTCTTGTGGACCCCAGGGCTCCCTGGCCATGGCCAGTGTGAGGGAGGAGTGTAGGCACATGAGCCAGGCAGGACATGGGCTCAGGGTTTGCAGTGTCCAGTGGAAATGTGTATTATGGGGCCCAGGGGTCTGTGCTCAGCTGAACCCTAAGGGGACCCTGGTCTGCAGGAGGAGCAGAGTGAGGTCCTGGAGTACTCGGTGCTGCTGCCCCGCGTGCTCTTCCAGCGGACCAAAGGCCGGCGCGGGGAGGCCGAGAAGAGGCTGCTCCTGGTGGACTTCAGCAGCCAAGCCCTATTCCAGGTGCGGGGTCTCCCCACCGTGTGTGCGCCTTCCTGCCTACCCTAAGGAGTCAGGTTTTGTCTACAGAGAGATGGAGAGAGAGCCTGCAGCTAGCCTCCCTCCTCCAGGAGCCACACCTGGTCCTGGTCAAGTCAGAGATCAGACTACAATATGCAGACCTTCCTGGGAGAGGTCTTGTCTATGTTGTCCTCACTACAGTGTAAATGACTTCACACACACACACACACACACACACACACACACACACATACACACACACACACACACACACATACACACACACACTCACAAATTGATTCCAAGGAGGAGAGGAGGGGGAGGGCAGGTAAGAAAGGGCACGAATATACTAAAATACTCATTGAACTCCTCCCCTTACATGTGAAACTCAGGGGGAGGTGGGTGGGGAGTGGTTGACGTGGCTATGTGCATATACAAGTGAACCCCATATATGTGTGTGTAACTGGCATGCACTAATTTAAAACGAGGGACGAGGAGAACTGGCTCCAGAGGGAGACCCCACTGCCGGAACCATGTGTTGGGAGAAACTTCTCAGTCTTGCTCTCCCCCAACCCTGCACAACCAGGACAAGAACTCCAGCCAAGTCTTGGGCGAGAAGGTGCTGGGCATCGTCGTGCAGGACACCAGAGTGGCCGAGCTCCCGGAGCCCGTGGTGCTCACCTTCCAGCACCAGCCACAGCCGGTGTGTGTGCCGCTCCACAGACAGGGGCTCTGGGCCAGGAGCTCTTGCCTCCTTCCCTTGTTACCAAGCTACTGCTGAGTGGAGGGTAACAGCTGAGCAGGCCCAGCATGGGATGGGGGTTCCCTGTCCCTGTCCTGTGTGTCCTGTGTGGGCCCAGGACGGGGTGAGCAGGTTGTAGGATCCACACTCCCCCTCTTGTCCCCACAGAAGAATGTGACTCTGCAGTGCGTCTTCTGGGTCGAAGGCCCAACCTGTGAGTGTGGACGGGCCGTGGGGCAGGAAGTGTCTGGGGTGGGGGTGGGGCACCCAGGGAGAAGGCCAGGGCCCACTGGGTGGGGCAAAGCCTGGAAGGAACAGCCCTGCCTGTACTGCAGGAGGCCTCACCGGGCCCTGGTGTGTCCCCTTCAGTGAGCAGCCCAGGCAGCTGGAGCAGTGCCGGGTGCGAGACCCGCCGAAGAGAGACCCAGACATCCTGCCTGTGTGACCATCTAACCTACTTCGCAGTGCTGATGGTGGGTGACCGGCCTGCAGCCACGCCACAGGCCAAGAGTTTGTCCTGGACTGGGCACCTACCCCTCTGAAGGAGTCTGTGCAGCCCCACTGTATAGAATAGGAAATACTGAGGCACAGAGAGGTTAAGTAACTTATCCTGGGTCACACAGCTTGATAACAGAAGAGCTGCTTTATGAAGCCCTTGCTCTAGTACCCAGGCTTCAGGCTGGGGTAAAAATGCAGATTCCTGCTCCTCACGCACAGGGGCAGGGGCAGCATGGGGTTTCTAGGGAGCCCTGACCAGAGCTCAGGCCCAGCACAGAGGTCAAAGAGCTCGGGGCTCTCCTGTTCCCAGAGTCCTTTGGGCTTGGGACACACACTCCCTCTGGAAAATCCATTCTAAACATCATAGAAACATTTAGATATTGCTCAGCTTACAGTGTGGCCACATCCAGCTCAGAAAACCCACAGCAAGATGGAAATGTATTGGATCCACCTAAACCGATGACCAGCACGGTGGGTGGGAGCAGCAGCCCAGAGAACGTCAAATTTAAACTTCCAAGTGCAGCTTCTGCTGCTAGGCTGGGAAAGTCCTGCAACCACCCTCAGCCCAGGCCATCTGCCCTTCATGCTGGGCCAGAGCTGGGTTCCTGGTGAAAGGCTCCTGGCCTTCAGGGGCCGCGGACCCCTGGAGGAAGTGAGGATGTCACCAGACCCTTTGGAAACCTGTGCTCAGGGCCCACAGCTTCTCGGGTGGGGACTTCCTGTTCTGGACCTCCCAGGCCTGCATGTGGAGCTGGCACAGACGCTCCTGTTCTGCAGGTCTCTGTGGAGGTGGACACCGTGCACAAGCACTACCTCACCCTGCTGTCCTACGTGGGCTGTGTCGTCTCAGCGCTGGCCTGCATCCTCACCATCGCAGCCCATCTCTGCTCCAGGTAGGATGGGACACAGCGTCCACTCTGCCTGCAGCTCAGGAACCCATGACTGAGCTTCCCTGGGATCGGTGCTCTTCTTGGACCCCAAATGTCAATTGGTTCAGTGCACAGCTGGCCTATGCAGGAGGGCCCAGAGAGGGTAACTGACTTGCCCGGGGTTACACGGCAAGCAAGTGGCCAAGCTTAGCATACTGTTAATGCTTAGCTTAGTCCGGATTAGGGTCTGTATGAGATTAGGCCTTTTTGAGTACTTGAGAGACACCTTTGGTTCGAGGGACACCCAGAAGAGTAGGCGGAATATCTGAGCCCTGGAGAGCAGCCCAAGGCGGTGTTGAGTTAGGAGCAAGAGGGGACCCAGGATGGTGAGGCTGAGGCCACTTAGAATACACAGAAGGCTGAGCACACAGTGCCCTGAAGCCTGAAGGACAGACACACCCACCCAGTGCTCCCAGACACACAGCCTGAGAGGTGGGCATGGACCCCTCCTTCCGGGCTATGGGAGCCTGGCCCACGTCCCGCCTGACTGTCTCCCTCCTCCTATGTTGACTTTCTGCATGGTGAGCCCATGGCCTTCGATCTCAGCTCTCTGAGAGGCCAAGGTGGAAGGACTGTGATTTTGATCCCCGCCTTAGCAGTCCCGCCACTTAGCGGGACCCTGTCCCAAAATAGGCTGGGGATGTAGCTTGGCGAAAGGGTCTTGGGTCTACATCCCAGTAGTGCAAAAAACATGTGCATTTGGTTGGAGTTGGGTGGGCACAGTAGGTTCCTGAGATGTGTGTGTGTGTGTGTGTGTGTGTGTGTGTGTGTGTGTGTGTGTGTGTGTGTCTGAGAGAGAGACACTGGCCCACCTCGCCGCACTCCAACCTACAGGAGGAAGCCCCGAGACTACACCATCAAGGTGCACATGAACTTGCTCCTGGCCGTCTTCCTGCTGGACGTGAGCTTCCTCCTCAGTGAGCCGGTGGCCCTGACAGGATCCAGGGCCGCCTGCCGGGCCAGCGCCATCTTCCTGCATTTCTCCCTGCTTGCCTGCCTCTCCTGGATGGGCCTCGAGGGCTACAACCTCTACCGTCTCGTGGTAGAGGTTTTTGGCACCTACGTCCCTGGCTACGTGCTCAAACTCAGTGCAGTGGGCTGGGGTGAGTGAGGGTGGATGAGTGAGGGTGGGCAAGAGGCCCCTGGAACTGCCTCCCCTAGTTTCTGGCTGCACACAGCAGCTGTCTGTGCTTCTTTAGAAAGATAGAGTGGTGAACCCCGTCCCCAGGAAACACGTACAAAGTCTCCACCTCATTCACTCCATTAAAGGGGTGTTTGTAGGCCGGGCTTCCATGTTCGAACGTGGGCTTGAGGGGTGTATGTGGCTACAGTCTGGTCCTGGTCCACTCAACTGACTCCTTGAGCTGGCAGTGGCCCTGCCTGGAGATTTCCCCTGGACCTCAGGTGCCAGGTGCTCTGTGGCATTATCACTTTGTCCTTGGCCAAGGACACTTCATCTGTGACCTAAACCACTCACATTCCACCCGGATCCCAGGGCTATTCCGTGGGCAGTGTTGGACACTGCACCCACCTCCGACCACGTCCCCAGGCTTTGTGTCTCTCAGGGGATCCTCTTCACCGGCCCTCGTATTTCACAGAACTCCTTGAGTTGGCTGTCAGGCCCTGGGCGTGAGGATCTGGAACCTGAGGGAGCCTTCTGGCCACCTGAAGACAGATAATCTCTTGGGCCAGAGCTCTGGCTGTCCCCTGAGCCAACAACCTCCACGTCCTCTCCTTTTCCCATCTCTCTGGTGACATGTACCCCTGTGCAGGAACTGTGAGCCCCTGAAAGTTAGAGGAAACCCTCCCCGACACCACGGGAAGCCTGGCAGGAACAGGCAAGGGCAGAATCCAAGCTCCGGGGACTTCCCAGGTGGCACAGACTAGGAAAGGGGTCTCCCCCAGACCCACCCAAGGGCAGGCAGTGATCTCACTGGGATGAACTCAAAGCTTTGACACCCCCAGGTTTCCCTGTCTTCCTGGTGACTCTGGTAGCCCTGGTGGATGTGGACAACTATGGCCCCATCATCCTGGCCGTGCACAGGACTCCGGAGAATGTCATCTACCCGTCCATGTGAGTGGCTGTTGTGAGGCAGGGGCTCCGGTTGTAAGAGACAGAGAGACTCTTGGGCCCAGTTTGCTGTAGGGATTGGCCTGGTGGTGGCTGAAATCCTGGGCTGAGGCTCACGTGGGTGACAAAAGGCCAGGATCGGCCACTCGTGTGCCAGGCAACCACGTGTGGTTCTGACCCTTCCCTGAGCTGAATTTCCTCACTGTGAGAGGGTCGGGCCATGACCCCTGCTTTGTGCCTGGGCCACCCCTCCCCTCACAGGGGTGGAAAGAGTGAGGCCCCAAAGGTGGGACCCACGCTGGGCCACTTCGGGCTGCTCCAAGACATCCAGCAGGGGTGGTGGGGAAAGGGCTGAAACCCAGCCTTCGTCCACTCCCCTGGTCCACCCAGGGGGCTGCCAGCCCTGGCCATAGTTCCGATTAAAACCAGTCTACCTACCAACCGGGCTTCTTGGGCTCCAGCCTGGCAGGGAGTGATTTCCACTGGCTCTGTGGTCTTGGAATCTCCAGCCCTTTAAGTCCTTCCCCGTGACTTCTGCATCTCCCTCATACTATCACCAGAATTATTTACTTAATGCTTTTTTAAAAATCATCTGACTTATTAACCTCTATGTACTTTAAAAAAATTAAGTCAACTCTATAGAGTAATGGCACAAGCCTATAATCCCAGCACTCTGGGAGGCTGAGGCAAGAGGATAGCAAGTTTATGCTCAACTTTGGCAACTTTGATGTAAGCATGACCTTCTCGAAATGAAACTTTCTGAGAGGGAGAAGGAATTAGTTCAGTGAGGAATCTCTCGGTTTAATCTTTAGTACAGAGAGAGAAAGAAGAGACAGAGTGAGAGAGAAAGAGAGAGAAAAAAGAGCAAAGGAAACAGGAAGTACTTGGTGTAAAAATGAGTCACTGTAGCAACACATGTGGTACTGGCTGTGGACTTGTGGCCCCAGTCCGGTCTCAACTGAGCCCTGGTACCTTGGCCCGCAGGTGCTGGATCCGGGACTCCCTGGTCAGCTATGTCACCAACCTCGGCCTCTTCAGTCTGGTATTTCTGTTCAATCTGGCCATGCTGGGCACCATGGTGGTGCAGATCCTGCGGCTGCGTCCACATAATCAGAAATGGCCGCACGTGCTGACACTGCTGGGCCTCAGCCTGGTCCTCGGCCTGCCCTGGGCCTTGGTCTTCTTCTCCTTTGCCTCTGGAACCTTCCAGCTTGTCATCCTCTACCTCTTCAGCATCATCACTTCCCTCCAAGGTAGGCGTGCAGATGACCCCCAGCCCGGGCAGTGGGAACCCAGGGCACCTGAGGTGTCCCCGTCTGGGTGCAGTCATGCGTTGCATGCAGGCCCCGTGTAAATCCCCAGGCTCCAGTCGGGTGAGGGCCTGGCTCTCACGGAGCTCAGCTCTGAGCCTGAGCCAGCAGCCATGCGGCCATTGAGGGCACCTTGGAGAGAAGGGCAGCCAGAGAGGATGGGGCCATGGGTAGCGCCTGGGCCAGGCTGGGGACTTCTCTGTGTGGGAGACAGTTGAGGACAGCAGAAGTCCTGCCACGGCCGTGTCTGGAGCCTTGTTACTCTGAGTTACTGTGACTCACAGCCCAGACCAGTGTTGGGGGCTCGTTAGGAGTGTGGATATGGCCCACCCAGTGCCTGAACGCAAGTAAGTGCATCTAGTAAGTGCCCAGGGTGTCTGTGTGCACTCACAGCTGAGAGGAGAGGCACCAGCAAAGGTCCTGGAGTTAGACAAAGCTGTGTGTTGGGAGAACGGTGAGGAAGAGCCTCGCTGAAAGGCAGCTAGTGAGACTCAGGGGAAAAGGGCAGGATCACAGGGGCCCCTGATTACTATAGCAAAGCCACACGGCCTCCCAGGTCACACAGAGCTGCTCCTCCAGCACAGGCCTGTCACACAGAGTCACGTGGGTGGCTCAAGAACCTGAGCTTGCCCCCACCTCAGCTCAGCCAAGTTCCCTTTCCTGGCCCTCAGGCCTCAGTTTCCTCTTCTGTGAAACAGAGTCATAATGAATAGGAGTAGGCTGTTGAGTATACAGAGGCGAGGACTGGGGTTGTGGCACATGGAGGCCAGGTGAGGTGGAGGCACAGGCCTGAGTCAAGTGGCTCTGGGACAGATGAGGTAGGTGGGGTGGGGCCACCTCACCTGCTGAGCCCCATGCTCCCCCACTGCTCCCTGCAGGCTTCCTCATCTTCCTCTGGTACTGGTCCATGCGGCTGCAGGCCCGGGGCGGCCCATGCCCTCTGAAGAGCAACTCAGACAGCGCCAAGCTCCCCATCAACTCAGGCAGCACCTCATCCAGCCGCATCTAGGCCACCAGCTCAGCTGCCCGAAGTGAGGATGTGGCACTGTCCATGGCCCCAGGCCTGGTCCTGCCCAGAGAAGGCCCCAGACTTTGGAGAGATGGGCTGTTGTTAGTGACAAGACCTGGCCTTGGGACAACCTAGCTCCCAGTCTGGCCCTCAGAGGACTTAGGCATACACTGCACTCTGGCTGTAAGACTGTCCCCACAGCCATCCTGACCTGGCGCCGAAGCCTGACTTCACCTCTCTTTCTGGTGGTTGGGGCCCAAAAGCCTCAGGGTCAGGACTTGGGTCTTGAAGGCCTGGCACATTCTTACCTCTGTGGCCCTGCCCAGAACAGAAATGTGTCCATAGCTGTTCTGTGCCCGGTGGTCACCATGTAGGATCCTACAGCCCCTGTTCTAACCCAAGGGCACCCGAGGCAGACTGGGTGGGGCAGAAGCCCAAGGAGAGGCCCCAAGCACAGAAGCACTCACCTACCTCTCCACCCAGGCTGGCTGTCCTCCACCTCCCAGGCTTCCTCTCCCTCCTTCCCCGCGATCACCCTGTCCTTCCCGATACACGGACCCTTGTTTGGGGCAGCAGTTCCCAAGAGCTGCCTATGCCTGCTGTAAACTTCTGTCTTTTGTCCAGACCTGGCCTGGGCCTGGTCTTAGCCCAGACACCGGCTGGGCCGGTCTGCCTGTCTGTCTGGGCCTCGCTCTGAGCTGCCGAGTGCCTACTTACACCTCAGAGGGGCCTCACCCTCTCCTGAAGCCTTCCTGTAGCCGGAACCGTGGGACGTAGTAGTCTAGTCTGTTTTCATTCCAGCATTTAGAAAGCTGAGGTGTCCTCTGGTGACGCTGGTCTGGACTTGACTCTGGAAAAGTTCATCTTTGAATTCTATGGGGTCACTTTGCAAGGGATATGCTCACTGCACTTCATGATGAATTCTGCCCAGCAAACACACACTGGACAATCCCCAACCTGTGTTAGGCAATGGTGACACAGACGACCAGAGCTGGCCACTCCCCTTGCAAACTCTCAGCCTCGCCTGTGAGCTCCAGACGCGAGTCGGGTACCGCCAACGCTGCAGGAGGCAGCAGTGGGTCTTGACCTCAGCCAGAAAGATGAGGATGTTTTTAGTACTTACTCATTTGTCTTTTGATATGAAAAAATAGTGATGACTGTGGTAGAGAATTGGAATCTGTAGAAGACTGTCAAGAAGAAAAATAAAAATCAGCCCTTGTTATTGTCTAAGAAACCAGCACTAGTGTTTTAAAATGTTGTCTTCTGAGCTTTTCCTTGTCCTCTTATCAGAAGCATTGCTGACCTGGATGTTCCTTGTCCTCCTATTGGAATCATAACTGACCCGGATGCCTTTGGGCGGATCCGGAAGCAACAAAGGGGTGGGGAGCTGCTGGGAACCTACCAGTCGTCGTAACTGAAGAGGAGGAAAAAGTGATGGATGGTGTGGGTGCCCATGTTGGGGAGCTGACAGGGAGTGGGATCCAGTGGGATGCAAGGAGCCCTGTGAGGAGAGGAGCCAGTCACAGCTTGAGGGAAGAGGTGCGACGCAGTCATGCTGCCTGCGTTTTCAGAGAAACACATTTGATGGTGTCAAAACCCGTTGACAAAACATTCTCTGGCCACAGCGCTCACAGTTGAGAGTTGAATGCGGCCTTGGCTGACCATGTGACGCAGGTGACCAGGCCAGCAACCAGACTGAATGGTCAAACTCCCAAACTCACCTTTAGCCTTGATCTGCTAAATCTTCCTGTCCTGCGACATGGGCTAAGGGAGCATCTGTCCCCATCCCAGCCACCCTTGATCGTGTGAAGTGTAAAGCGTCACCATGGCCCACTCTGTAGTCTCCTGTCCTCTCTGCTTCCCCAGGGGAGATCCAGCCCCTGCTGGATTCCTGCCTGTTCCCATAGCCCATGAATGGCCTTGTCACTCCTTTCCCACCCCAAACCCTGAGGGCAAGGCAGGGGACTATGTGGGAGGAAGGGAATGTAGAGGTCAGTGGGGGCCGGTGACTGCCTGGCTGGGCCTTGAGTGGAGCGCCTGGCTCCGGCCTGTAGATCTGCATGGATGCGGGGACCGTACACTCTTAGTGAGGTGCTGATGCCCTTCCAATCTCCAAGCGACCGTGGGACACAGCAAGGTCCTGGCCACATGGGAGTCTGCACAGCTGGAGCCCTAATTGGCCGCCACCCCCTTCCCTCCAGATGCAGCTCCTGTACATCTGTTGTCCCAGTTTCCTGCCTGCTTCGGGGGGCCAGCATTGTGGACTAGGTAATTTCATAATACTATTATAGGTAAAAAAGCTACTTAGACATATGACAGGCAGACAGACAGGGCAGGCCTTTGAAAAACTCGCAAGAAGAGAGACTGTTAGCAAAAGTTAGAACACATCAGCTGAGCTCCTGGAAAAAAGTGACTGAGGCCTCATTCTCCTGAATGACTAAGTCAGGGGGAAGTCAAGGTCTAGATCCACCCCCTCCCTTCCCAGGAATGTAGTAATTGTAAATTCCCCCAGGGCAAAGGGCCAGGAATTTGGCCCACCTGGAGGAGCCTCCTGATTGGGGAGGCTATATGACTTAATTTCTCACTGAACCCCATTTGATCAAGATTGCTTAAACAACTACTTGTTGTAATTCCATTGGTTTGCCCATTTCTTTTAAATCTTATTGGAAGCCCCCTCCTTAAACCCGCCTCACCCCATAGCTTTGGTCCATAAAAGCCCTTTGAAAAGTGAGGAGGGTGGGTTACCCACCTTTCCGGCTGCCGCCTTCTGTCTCTCTTAGGCAGAAGCTTTCTCTCTCAATAAAATTTCCCTACTCAAACCTCCGTCGGTCGTTCCTAAAATTCATTCTTAGATTTTAGAGAACACGAGCTCATGTTTGAAGTGGGGAGCCAGGCCTTGCTCTCCTGTGTCCATACTAATCGTCATCAAAGGACTGTGGCAACACCCGCCCCCACAACTCCCCAGGCATCACTTCATGTCCCTTCCGGAGCTGTGTGAGGGTCACCCACAGGGAAGTGGCCAAGGCAGACGTCAGCCAGGCCGGATCACCCGCCCGGGCCCAGGCTCCGGCCCTCCATCCTGTCTCTGTGTTTCCTGTCTTCCAGTCCAGAAGGGGGGGCCAGCTCCTCTCTTTCTGGCACCAGCAGTTATGGCCTTGAGTTTGGCTTGTTCAAATCAGGTGCCATCTGAATCCTTGGCCTGGTCCTTGTAGACCTGGCATGGTAAAGGTCAAGTCCCAGTGCAGCCTGTCACTGTCACTGGTCGGTGGAGAAAGAGACGAGGGTCACAGGTGCCCCCTCCCGCGAGAGGAGGTGACTATGGGAGGGTTCTGGCGGGATCGGCCTAGCTTTTGAGATGGTCTCCATGGGTGAGGCTCCAAACACCGCCCAGTTCCCCACACTCACCTTTCATAACCCAACTGATGGTGACACTCCAGGAAGAGAGAAGCCACAGGAAGCGGTGAGGAACAGACAGCAGCTGGACAGAGCCGGGGACCACAGCCCTGACAACAGCAGGGCTCTGCCTGCCACAGATGGGGACACTCAGGGGCCCATGGGCCCTGCTCCTCCTGCTCCTGGCCTCAAGTAAGTGTTGGCTCCTCAGCCCCTGCCAAGTCTGGGAGACCCCGTGCCACAGACAGGTCCAGGGCGGATAAGCAGAGACTCAAGGGCAGGTGGGGGCAGGGCAGCAGGATGGGGAGCTGGGGGTCCTGGGACATGTCCTCACCCCTGGCCTTTCTCGGGGACTCTGCGGAAGCCTTTGGTCTCCTCCCTGGTGTCTGCTCACATCTGAGTCCCTTACTGGGCTTTTGCTCTGCCCCAGCTTCATCAAATGGCCTGCATGTCTGTCTCCCTGGGTGTCTGTCCTGTTTCTGGCTGAATGACATTGACCACAGGGATCAGTCTTTAGACTTCAGAGAACTCTCTTCAGGGCCAGGGATTTAGCTCAGTCATTCCGGTGCCTGCCTTGCAAGTGCTAGGTCTTGGGTTCAGTTCCTGGTAACCACCTACAACTATGCCAGGTGTGGTAACTCAGGCCCATCAGCAATCAGTACCACATACCACAGTGTTGGGTGTGGTGGCTCATGCCTATAATCCCAGCTCTCAGGAGGCAGAGACAGGAGGACTGCTGAGTTCAGGACCAGCCTAAACTACAAAGCAAGACCATGTCTCAAAAAACTAAGAAAAAAAGAGCTCTCTTCAAATTTGGGGAATTTCAGTGGAGCATGAAGTTCAGTTTCTGTCTTAAAACAGAATTAGGAATGGAAGCACTATCCAAGAGGCCAAGGAGGTCCTGGTGCAGACTGTTAGCAACCCTGGATGGATCGATTAACTTGATAACTGATGGTGACTAGGTCACAAGGCCCCATCAGGACTTGGGCCTTCACCAGAGCTGCTACCCACCGGCGGGCCTT
Source organism: Petromus typicus (assembly GCA_004026965.1). NCBI lineage: Eukaryota > Metazoa > Chordata > Mammalia > Rodentia > Petromuridae > Petromus > Petromus typicus. The sequence continues at coordinate 59,370 of PVIR01000349.1, forward strand.
GGCCCTGAGAGGTGGTATGTACCTGACGGGTATGCACACTCCGGCTGACCAAGGTCATCTGAAGGACACATGGAGCTGCACAGGTTCGGAGCTAGAGGTGGACCCCGCTGTTGTGGGTGTGTGTGTGTCCCTTTGCCTGGCCACTCATCACCCACACATTCCTTCCTCCATCATCCACTTGTGCCTCATTCATTCTGTGAGCAGGGGTTCCTCAGGGCTGTGCCAGGCCCCATGTTGGTACAGCCATCGGATTGGTCTGAGGAGGCGCCCAAAGTTGAGGCTCCTCGATTCCCACTGTGGAAAAAGGAGTTTCAGGACACGTCAGTAAGAGGCTTAGGAAGTGTTTCTAGGTGGAGATTTTGGTTCACACTCAAGAAGTAAAGTGCTGGCCCTCGAGAGAGAGAGACACATGGTGAGTGGAGCTGAGTCTGTCTCTGGGCTCCAGGGGTGTCTCAGGGTGGGTGACCTAGCATGTGCCCCTACTGTCTGTAGCCACCTCCTAGCAGGCTAGGAACTGAGACCTGCTGCCCACCAGGACTGCTGCTTCCTTGAAGAGGAGGAAGCACCATTTATAGGTGAAAAGGACATGTCCACAGCCCCGCCTATAGGCCTATTGTCTTTCTAAGACTTTTAGAATTTGAGGGGGAGGATGAGTTCCCTGGAAGGGAAAAAGGCTTCAGAGTAACTTTTAGGGGCTGACGCTGGAGGTTTTGGGGTTTTTTTTTTATAAGCCCAGTACAGTTTTAAAATTCCAACTTCCTCGTCTCCTTTCTGCCTATCTTTCATTTCTTCTACCCTAACCTCAGCCCACTTGGTCGCTCTCCTGAAGGCTCCCAGTCTAGCTGAATGACAGCTGCTTCAGACCCAGGGATTGACAGCAGTCAGCTTTTGGGGACTGAGTTGTCAAACCAAGCAGGGGATAGGTGTATATCCCTGCAGGTAGTGGAGCCTTCAGAAAGGGCGACTTTTCAAGGGAGTGTGTGCTGTCAGACACCTGTAATCTCAGCACTCTGGGTGGCTGAGTCAGGTGGCTCACAATTCGAGCCAGCCTGGGCAAATTTATAACTTAGAGAGATCCTGTCTCCAAAATTTTTAAAATAAATAACATGGGCTGGGAATGCAGCTCAGTGTGAAGGCCTTGGGATTCCTTCCCAGGGCCACCAGAAAAAGGTATATGGGAAGAAGGAAACTTTCCAAAGGTGTGGACACAGGAAGGGAAACAACAGTGTCAAAAAAAGAAAAAGATTGGGTTGGGGATTTAGCTCAGTGGTTCCAGTGCCTGTCATGCAAGTGCAAGGGCCCGGGTTCGATCACCTCGTAACCACACACAATACTGGATACCACAGTGCCGGGCGTGGTGGCTCATGCCTATAATCCCTGCACTTGGGAGGCAGAGGCAGGAGGATTGCTGTGATGTGAGTTGAGGCTGAGCTCGGGCCTAGCCTGAACTACCAAGTGAGATGCTGTCTCCAAAAAAAAAAAAAAAAAAAGAAAGAAAGAAAAAGATTGTTTGCCTGATGGAAGATCTCAATAGTCTGAGGCTGAGGGGCAAGGGAAGGAGTCCTCGAAGGAGGGAAACCTGGACGCTGGTCTATGTGGAAGAGGGGTTGGCGGATGCCTGCTCTGTCCGCCACCTGCCCCATCTCCAGCCACTGCCCACACAGAGCCCACACAGGGCGCTGAGGAGGCAGGGTGGTGGCTGAGGTTGGCGCTGTCTGGAGGGCTGAGGTGACCTCTTCCCACACTTGGGCCTAGTTCAGCAAGCTTCTGTGCTGCTGTGCACTGGGTTCTTGCCAAGAACTTCCTGTCAGTGAGTTGTGAAATGCAGGGCAGGACGGGAGGACAGCAGAGCAGGAGAGCAGGAGGAAAGGTCAGCTGTCCGCCTGCAGCTGCCCCTAACCCTGGAGCAGCTTGCGGGGCTGGAGGACAGACATGGAAGCTCTCATTAGGCAACCACATCCACTCCTCCTTCTTCCCCCCCCCTCCGCCTCTCTTCTTTTTACTTAATATACAAGTACACATCTGCACAGACTGCTCCCCTGGAACCTGCCTTTTCCCATCAAGCACGACACTGTAAAAGCCTTTATAAGCTGGAAGTAGCTTGGGTGACTAGCACAGTCCTAGAAGTTGCAGCTTCTGACAAAGTACAATTTTCAGTTATGATTTTCTCGAATCCTTTCTATCTTTTACTTTTTGTATCCTATCTCATAACTATATAAAAAATAAGGTGAAAATCTCTTCAAGATATACCACTTAGTGATCTCATTTGTGTAAGTTTTTAACTGATCTATATACAGTAATCCTAGCGCTTGGCAGGCCAAGGCAGGAGGATCACCATGAGTTCTAGGCTAGCCTGGGCGACATAGTTCCAGGCCAGCCTGCCCTACAAAGCAAGATCCTGGCTCAACAAAACAAAACAAAAAATATTTGTATGGAGCGGAGCAGGGTGCCGTACTCCTGTGATCCCAGCTACACTGGAGGCTGGGGCAAGAGGATCACAAGTTCCAGGCCAGGCTGGGATATTTAGCAAGGCCATGTCTCAAGAAATTTTCTTTTTTTTCTTTT
>PVIR01000349.1:62034-130844 GCA_004026965.1 Petromus typicus
CAATCCTCCAGCCTCTGCCTCCCGAGTGCTGGGATTACAGGCGTGAGCCACCACGCCCGGCACTGTGGTATGTGGTACTGGTTGCTGCTGGGTGTGGGTCTCCACACCCAGTATTGTTATGTGGTTACCGGGGAATCGAACCCGGGCCCTTGCGCTTGCAAGACAGGCGCCGGAACCACTGAGCTAACTCCCCGGCCCCTCAAGAAATTTTCTTTTTATAAATGCATAGAAAATACACTTCTAAGAGTGATGAACTCTAGGGTATAGGCTGAGACCTGTAAGAGAAAAGATTCGATTTTTCATTTTGTGTCCTTGTGCATGGGTTATCGGCAGGGACGAATCTATGACACATATGTGTGCAGTCTGTTATCACTGAAAGTTCTGAAAGGTTCGCCATCCTGGTTTAGGTTTCTGAACTCTGTTCGCATATCACCTGTCTTGGCTGCCTACTGCAGACAAGGGCTAAAACCCTTAAAAGCAGGCTCTGTTAGATTAGCCGCACTCGAAAAAGACAGCAACACCGACAAACACAAACCTCCAGGCTCGGCCATTCACTCCTACTGACTACAAACTCCCTCAGCTCTATTATCCAGAAGAAATGATCTTGTCAAAACATATAATTAAAAAAAAAAAATACAGGCTCTTTTCAAAGAACTACAGGATGTTAAATGATCCAGGAAAAGATATTCTCTAGATAATCACATTTGCTGCCCGGATCCTCTTTCTACATCCTCATCCTTATAAAACCCAATCTCACTCTCTCAAGGTGCCGTTTGTCTCTGTCTTTGCTAAATTCTTTGCCTGTTGATAAATTCCTTCTACTGTCTGTGTCACTGGCTCCCTGGCTGCCTTGCACAGCATGATCTTTGTTGGAGAAAGACAGACAGACAGACAGACATATACCAATACATGTGTACACAAGTAATGTCTTGCAATAAAGTTTTCATCTTCTGGAATAGATAATAATGGATCTTTGAATATCAGACAAAGGACCATTTCCTTTATGTGTATTATCTCTCTGCCTCTAAAGCTTAAAAGGAAATTATTAGCTCTTCTTTGCTAATGAGAAGCTGCAGCCTTAGTTTGCTGTATTCGCTACCTACCACAGGAGGTTGTATAAGACATAGTTTATTTAGTTAGCTTAACAGAGCATTAACTGTTAGGATGAGTCATCGAGTGTGACTGCTAGGTAGGTTGTGGGGGGGCCCATTCCGGAGGAATTACTGCACCGAATTCCTCCATGGCTGAAAAGCACAGCTGCCTGAGCCCGTTTGCTTCAGTTCTTCGCCACTGATGGCTTCAGATTGTCTAATTTTTCCCCAGAGTCTTATTGAGCCCCACTCCAAAAAATTCTTAAAATTATGTACTATCTATAACTAAGTTGGCTAGAATTAAAAGTTTATGATTTCTTTGTGTAAACAAGGTTTTCTTAAGATATGGAGATGCTGTTGGGTAAATTTACAAACCTAGATTAAAAGGCAAAGTTTCTATATTTTACTAAATTTCTTGTGTTTTCCATTGTTAGGCTTTTGGTTACTAAAAACTGAGCGTTAAGAGTCAAAGATTATTTAAGTGTTGACTTATAAAATAATTTCACTAATAAATTTATGATTGGTTAAATAAGCAATGTTTTTCTTGTGATACTAGGATTGAACTCATGACCTTGCACAAGTCAGGTGGCAGGGCCATTGAGCTAAATCTCCAGCCCTACACAATTATTATCTTAATTTATGACACAACAAATATAACTGGGACTAAAAGCATCTAAAAACAAGCTATGTGGTCAGTATAAGCTTTAAAGTTAAATACATCAAATCAAAATTACATAAGATCAATACGTTCAAAGTAACTAATAGATGCTCCCTTTTATATAATATAAATCCAGACCAGACAAATAAAGTGATTAAAGTGTGACTTCTCTTTAAATTTTGTCCTGCCATTTAACAACTTATATTCTATTTATTGGCTTTGGTTAAACAAACATTTTGCTATTGTATAAATAAAATACACTTATATATTAGGTAATAAAGTTTATCCATGGTTGTCAATACCACTTCCTGAATTTTTGTTTTGTTCTGTTTTTTGAGATGGAATCTCACTGTGGAGTTCACAGTGGCCTTGAACTCACCATGGAGCCCAGGCTGGCCTCAGACTCACAGTGATCCTCCTGCCTCAGCCTGCCAAGTGCTGGGATTGCAGTATGCAGCACCACGCCCAGCTATCACTTCCTAAATTTGTAAAAGCTCTAAAGATGTACTTCAGTTATCATCAGAGAAATTATATACCATATGCCTGTTAAAGGAGTCTAAATTTTGCCTTAAAAAAAAAAGAACCTATGCAAATATATGTAAAGATTGCTATATAGGGCCAGGGATTTAACTCAGTGGTTTCAGCACCTGTCTTGCAAGCACAAGGACCCGGGTTCGATTCCCCGGTAACCACATACAACACTGGGCGTGGAGACTCAATCCCAGAAGAAATCAGTACCACATATCACAGTGCTGGACGCGGTGGCTCACGCCTGTAATCCCAGCACTCGGGAGGCAGAGGCAGGAGGATTGCTGTGATGTGAGTTGGAGGCTGAGCTGAGGGCCAGCCTGAACTACAAAGCGAGACCCTGTCTCAAAAAAAATAAAATAAAATGTGCAATATGAGACAACCAGCTAAATGATGAGAATTCAGGCATAGCTGGTATGAGATTGTTATACACAGTAACTGTGTTATAATAGTGAAAGATACCTAAATACTGTACAGTCCAGATAATGTCACTCTAAGAATTATACATTAGACATTAATAACCTATGCTCTATAAGTAAGTACATTTTACTTAAATAGTACTCTATTAAAAATAGTAAAATTAGGTGGAAGTCTCTGTCATTTAATATTTTATAAGTAGATAAAGATAGTTGACTAAAAAGTTATTTTATACTAAAATGGAAATTTAGATATATTTCAGAGATAGCAAAATCTAAATGTTTGAATATAATAATGTTATCATAATTGTTGTACTCAAATGCAATGTTTTTCTTATCACAAATTTTCTTTATAAAACTTTAAAATTGTAGTTAGCACTTACAGAAATTAGACTTCCCTGGTTGGTTAAAAAAATTGTGTAATCATACTTTATATTTCAAGGTGTTTGATATCTAGATAAGATAGTTAAATCTACTGCTCTTGGTGCAATACTTGTACAACTAATCTCCTGGGTGTTCAGCAACTGAAATTTGGAGACCAAAGCTAGAAGGATAGCTGGCTTAAGAGGAGAGTGAATATTTTGGTCCTGGCTCTCTAAAGTCAACGAGGGCTCTGGATCTAAGGGGAACTTTCTATGAGATCCTACAACTCTGGTGCATCACCCAACCTTTTGTGCAGGGAGATTGCTGGACCCCAGAGAACAAGAATCAACCAATGCAAAGTTGTGCTCAAAGGAGGGTCACTAAAGAGAAGAATGTTTTTCATCCTTCCACCAGAGTCCATATAGCCAAGCAAGACCATGACTCTTCCTGGCAGACACAGGTGCTGTGAGGCTCTGTACCTGGTTCCAGAAATAATATCTGAGCCTTCGCTCACCTTGATATGCACAGTGAAAGGTTAATTTTGATGAACCCAGGTTTCACTTTAACTTGGCCTTAAACAACCTATAGAAAAGTATAACCAAAAGATAGATAAAACAATAACAATAATGTAGGCTAGATAGGGAAAGGGGGCTCCAATAACTTCACTGGTCCTGACGGCAGTCACCATGTAGTTAGCCAGTGTTGTGGTGTAACGAGGCTAGAAAGCCACAGCCACATCTACAAAACCTCAACAAGAGTCTTTAAATTCTTTAACTAAAATTGGAGCTCTTCGTTTTCCTACAGCAAAAACTGGAGGATACTGTGCACTAATAAATACAACTCGTTACCTTTAGATAAACAATTCAGATCAGGTTAGAAAAATTTTAAATAAGAAAAGAAATATTAGACTTATAGAGGACCTCCATAAACACACAGGTCTAGTACCCTGCTGTTTACAGTCTCTGTGCCACTCCCTTAAAAATAGTGTCTAAACTTGGTCCCTCCCTCCAGTTCTCCTTTTCATTCTGGTTCTTGTTAGGCAGGCGGCACCTGACACCCCTGAGCTACCTCCCCGACCTCCAGCTCTTATTCAGGCTATGGGTTATTTTTGTGGGGAGGGCAAGTTGGCAAAAGTTAGATTTAATTTAAAGTGTAATGTGGAGGCATACATTAATTTTTAATCTTTTGAAAAAAATAATTGTTTCTTCTCTCCTAGAGACCGTCAAACTCCAAATAACTGAGCCAAACTCCTTTTATCGTGATTTGCGACAAGATCTACCTTTTAAGGAGCGTACGTAACTAATGAGTCTCTGATATCTACCAAAGCTGCTTTAGATTAGCTGTCTGGAGAAAGTCTTTGACTCTTGTACCCCCCGCCATTGTCTCCTTTCAGCACAAAGCATCCGGATTCGTCTCCTCCCCTAAGCAACAGCTAAGGATGCTTCATTAGAGTGGGGGAAATGTAGAGATGGTTTGTTTCATCGGCATATGAGTGAGGTAGTCAGACAAGCGGAACAGCAGAGAGAGAACTGGGTAGTCAGCTTAGCAGTGGGAACTAAATATAAATAGCAAACTAGGTTTTGGGGCCAGAAACAAACATTCCTCAGTCAACAGGAAACATAGCTCCTTCCCTTCAAAAAAGGATCTAAGGGCCATCCTCAGGTTCCTGAGTTCTGAGGAAATTAGAAATTATAGTGTGAAACAACCAGATTTTTCTAAGCTCTCAGTTGGCTGCAAATACTATGCAAAGGAACTAGGATAATGGACCTAAGTTCCAATTGGTCATTTCTTTAACTGTGACAGGTGACCACTAAACTATTCAGTAATTCCTGACTCTGCTTTACCTATATTTGACCAAGTGACCATATAACCATCTGGTTCAGGATCCCTCCTAAAAATTCAGGAGATGTTCAGTTCTTCTTATTTCCAATAAAAACCCTCCTAACTTCCCCTTTTAGTTCCCCACTTCATTCATCAGTGTGTATGGAGCCATGAGCCAGGTGCTCACACTGTTAATGGCTGTGAGTGTTGTAGCCACATTTATAAGGATTACAGAGTCTCTATGAGACTTTGATATGAAACCACTAAGAAAAGCCAGGCTGATTCCCTGCAGGAAGTAGAGAAGGAGTGGTAGCAGCAACACAAAAACTTTTATCTCCAGAACTAAGTTTCACATTTTCCCCAAAGCACTCCACAGCCTTGGGGTACCTTCTTTCACCTTGGTAACCAAGGCTCAGAACAGGGTGGGTGACTGCAGCTGGGATCCTGGCCCAACACACTCTGACCTCTCCTGTAGATGAAGCAGAGTCCACCTTGTCAGAAAAGGAAGAGCAAAGAGATCCCTGCAAGAGTCTCAACAACCCAGGCCCATTAGATAAATTCTACTTCGAGGACATGATCAGCTGCTTTGCTAAGTGCAGGCAGGTGGGCAGCAACAACTCCTGCATGCCAGGTAACCTGGAGAGGTGAGAGAAATGGGAACCTGGGGATTCCATCACGGGGGAGGAGAGTTTTTAGGGAGGGATAAGGCCATCTATCCCCAAAGCACTGGGAAACACTGCTTCCATCTTATCCTTCCACCTGCTATTTGGCACCCAGTCCCCCACCCCTAACGACTAGGGGTTCCCATTGACCCAGGGGACACAGCAGCAAATCAGCTTCTCTCATTCTGAGTTGTGAAGAGATGGATGAGAGTTCAAATAAGGATGACTCCAGGGTGTGTTACATTTAAGCCCACGCACTCAAGTTCACGTGCTCACTGCAGACCAAATTAAAGGAGGCCATATATTTATGTGAAAAGGGAAAATGACTTACGGAAAGCTAGCTCCAAGGAGATAGAGGGGCCCATTTGCCTCATATGTCCATCTCACCATGCACAGGTGGGGAAGGGTCTCTTACAGAAGGACCAGAGGGGAGTGGCATAGAAAGACAGTGCAGACTTCACACTTGCCTTATACTTTCGGCCACCTTCAGTTAATTGTCCCCTTTCTTGTGGAAAGAAAATGGCTCCAGCCTCCCGGGCAGCATCTGTATATTCTGTCACTGTCTGGGCTGAGGAACAGAGGGGCTTCTGGGTATGTGGTCAGCAGCACAAAGCTTGGAGAAGTTGTTCATCTCCAAAAGAAAAAAATCTAACTTTAAAGTTTGACTTTGAGAAGCCGGTTACCTGAGCATACAAGGGCAAATGAAGTGCCAGGTTAGATGAGAAGAGAGAAATCTAAGCAAGCCGCACAGAGCAGGCAACCACAGAAAGGCTTTGAAGAGTACACAGTTTTCCATTTGGCTCCAGGCAGTGGCAGAGCAGCAGGGAATTGCAGTACTTTGAACCCTGAGGGTATAAAGGGCACCCACAAGGAATGGGGTGGGGCAGGTAGGGGACAGGACTAGAAATACAAGCAGGGGCTAAGGAGTGACAGCTGTATATGTTAGACCAACCCTGGGAAGCAAGGAAATAATAGATCCAAAAGCTAGGAAGAGTGTGGTCAAGTTTGCACCTTAGAAAGACTGCTTTCGTTTAGGGAAGGACACAGAGATGGTGATGCCATAGGAACTGTGCCAAGGTGGGGTGTGACTGCAGAATGACACTGCAATGAGCACTGTGCGCTTGGGCAGGATAGGACTGGGGAGGGCAGATGATGCAGGGTCAACAGCATCACAAGACAGGTTTCACTGCGGCAAGGGAGAAGGGCTTCAGGATAGGCCCCAAAGCATCTCTGCCCTTCCCTTTCTCCCTCCTAATCACAGTCACCCAGGACTCCTCTGGGTACCCACAAAAGCACCTAGCTCATGGCTGGTGCTCACTGCTATGTTGGAGGAATGAATGAGGACCCTGTGCTCACAGGCTTGGTGTTAGGACAGCGATCTGATTGAATCACATTCCTCCAGTGGCTGAAAATGCCCCCATCCCCACCTACAACTCCCAGCACCCGGAAGCTATCTGGGGCCCTTTTCATGCTGCTCCATGATAGGGGTTTGGAAAAACCAGAGGCCTGAGATCAGAAGGCTTGACTTTTGTTTCTGTTTCTGTCACTTAAAAGCTGTGCCAAGCACCCTGAGGTATCTCTTGTATAATCGTAATGACCCTTTGTCTACTCTATGGGCAGTGTCGTGCTGATTAGATATGGTAGGCAGAAATCAGCAAGTACTTCAGGTGCCTGAGGAAGGATTATGTGATATAACCCCCCTAAGAATTCAGGAGGCCATTACCTCGGTCAAGTTTCTGAACATTCAGAAGTCTGGAGAATGTGAAGAGATCTTTTCAAAATGCAAGATGAGACTTTAGACCTCAGATTGCTTATATGAGAAATAAAGGCACAATGGCCAGGGGTTTAGCTCAAGTGGTACCTCATCTACCTTGGAAGCACAAGGGCCTGAATTCAAGCCCTGGTACCGGAAAAAATAAAAGAAAGGCACAATGTGGGAAAAATATATACTATGCAAACATTAGCCAAAAGAAATCTGAGTAACTATATTAAATTAGGAAAATGTTTCATAAGTGTCAACTTTACAATTAATAATTCCACTGTACAAATATGCTTTGGAATTGTTGGTAGAAGTTACCTTTCACAACTGAAATAGTTTTTTTTTTTTTTTTTTAGACTTTTTAAGACAGGGTCTCGCTTTGTAGTTCAGGCTGGGCCTGAGCTCAGCCTCAAACTTACATCACAGCAATCCCCCTGCCTCTGCCTCCCGAGTGCTGGGATTACAGGCACGAGCCACCACACCCGGCACTGTGGTATGTGGTACTGATTGCTTCTGGGATTGAGTCTCCACACCCAGTATTGTATGTGGTTACCTGGGAATCAAACCCGGGTTCTTGTGCTTGCCAGACAGGTGCCGGAACCACTGAGCTAAATCCCCGGCCCATGAAATAGTTTTTAAAGTACCCTAATGTGATTTAGTATCTTTAATATGAAGAGAACTCTTCAGAAATTAAGAACACAAGATATAAATAAATATCTTATCACTAGGAGTCCCAGGGGTTCATGGTACATCTGGAGCCTACAGATACACAGAACTCAGGGAGTGCAGGTGAGGAGAGAAAGAGAGATTCATGGGCCAAAGCTTTCTTGGGGCTCAAGGAATTATCCAAACATTTCCCAAAGGGAGTTTTAATTAGTGGCATTAAGGGAGGTAGGCCTGAGCTCCACAGAGTCACGCTGCTGCTGAGAGATGCCATATCAGGTTTGCATGGGTCACACAGATGTGGGAGCCAGGGGGTTCAGTAAGTGAACTGATCTCTTCTGTCCCACAGAGAATGGCCACCAGGCACAGGTATACAAGGCAAGTTTCTGGATTAAACATGTGAAGGAGCTTGGAAGTGATGTGGACACTGTGTCAAGGGAGAGAGCCCTGCTTCCAGTGTAAGAAGGTCTAAATCAAAATAGATGCTAATGCAACATAAGAGCACAAGAATCACCATACCAGGTCAGGGATTTAGTTCAGTGGTTCTGGTGCCTGCCTTGTAAGCACAAGGGCCCAGGTTCGATCCCCAGTAACCACATACAACAAGCTGGTGTGGTGACTCTGGCCCAACAGCAATTAGTACCACATACTACAGTGCCAGCTGTAGTGGCTCATGCCTATAATCCCAGCACTTGGGAGGCAGAAAAAGAAGGATTACTGAGCTTGAGGCTGAGCATAGGACCAGCCTGAGACCCTGTCTCAAAAAAAAAAAAAAAAAATCACCATAGCTAGTTATTTTAAAATAAAAGCAAAGATCAATTGATCTCTATTTCTGCTGGCTGGTTTTCTTATGACTTTTCATTCAAGCTTATTTGCATATATTTGTCTGGCTTGGTGTTTTGGTTTTCTGTACTCTCTTTAGAGTCTCTTCCCCCTTGATAACTGTTACTGTTCACAATTGAATAAAAGGCTCCTCTTTTGTCTCCATAGCTATTTCTTCCCAAAGCTGCAGTTTAGCTGCTCTCCTCTCTTTTTTGCCTGATACTAACTGAGCTCTCGCTTCTCACAAATGCTAGGAAAGGCTGAGCCTCTGTTTTCCAGCCTCTGGGCCTGGGGAAAAACCTGGTAGATGGTGGGGTTTCAGTACCTCGGAGAGCGCACCCAGCGTCCCTCAGCAGGCTGGTTATCTTCCGCCTTGTGTGTGGTCCCACACCAGCCGCGTTCCCATGTAACCAGTTCCCACACTGCTCAGTTTCCGAAAGCTGGACTTTTAGTATTGAATAAGTGTGCTGTGCTTGGAGATATTTTTCCAAATGAGAGATATAAGGTCAAAAAGCACATGAAAGATGCTCAGCATCGTTAGTCATTAGGGAAATATAAATCAAAACCACAAAGAGATGCCTCTTCACACTCCCAAGGATAAATACAATGAAAGCAAAACAAAAAGTTAAAATCTAGGTGGTTACAAGGATGTGGAGAAATCAGGACCCTCGTATTTCGCTAGTGTGAGTGTAAAATGGTTAGGTTGTGCAAAACAGCTTGGTGACTCCCTAAGATGGTAGGCATAGAATTATCAGGTGGTGCAGCAGTCCCCTTCTTGTGCATAAATCAAAATAACTCAAGGCCCGCCTTCAAATAAAAGCTTATCATGAAGTACAGGGCAGAACTATTTGAAATAGCCAAAAAGCAGAAAAGACCCAAACGTCCATCAATAGATGAATGAATAACAAAAGGTAATATATTCATATAGCGAAATTGTATTTATTCATAAGAATGAATAAAAAAGTGACACATGCTTTAACATGGACACACCTTAAAAACATGCTAAGAGACACAGGCTAAACATCAAAGGCCATATATGATTCCATCTGTATGAAATACAGTGAGTAGACAAGTTCACAGAGAGGCAAAGCAAATTCAGTGTTTATTCAAGGCTTGGTGAAGGGGAAGGGATGACTGTTTAAAGGACTAATGAAAATATCCTGGAATTAGTGGTGAGGTTTGCACAGCTTTGTTAACATACTTTCTGCCACTGAATTGAACTCTAAAATAAAAAATTGTTATATGTATTTTATTACAAAAAGTAAAGATAGATATAAAAATGCTTAGAGGGGCTCATAGCCCCCAGAGCCACCCTGGTTCCCAAAGCACCCTCCTAACTCCTGCAGTGAGATCAAGTTCCTGATGTTCCAGATTTCTCATGGACTGGTGTGTGAAAACCTCAGTCTATGAGATGTTGCCCCTTCCCTCGTAGACAACTACACAATGAGTCCTACCTGATGGAGAATTTTATGGAGACCGTGGACATACCTTTCATGAAGTCTTTGGTCCGGAACATCAGCACTGACATGTCAGAAGACCTGCTCTTCTCTCTGAAGTCCTCTCAGGTGAGGACTCCCCCCTCATTGGCTGGCTGAGATCCTTGCTCATTTCACAGCTCTGAGAGCTACATCCTGTCCCAGTGCCCGTCACACTTAACCTACCACCATTTGGTAGAGTTAACTGTACAAGCAGAGCCTGGGTATAGGGGACCAGGTCCTGGCACAGATACGTGGGAGGTCAGTGGACTGAAGTCCAGAGACCTGAGCGCTGTCTAGTCCTGGCCTTTGCTCCACATTAGTCATCCCCTGGGAAGCTCCACTCCCTTTTGGTCCCAGCAGCCGGGCAAGCAGGTTATCATCAGGGGCCTTGTAAGTATGTCTGGAGAAGGGGAAATGGAAGAAAAGCCCTTTTTCGAAGCTTCATTCTGTCAGCCAGCTATCTGACCATACTGCAAGGGTGTGGATTAGCCCCAGATATCAGCCATGTGTCCCTTCCACAAAGGCTGGACGGAGAAAGGCGAAGTTGAGCCCTTCAGCTCTAACCCTTAGCTCCCCTGTTCCAGCGTGCACACAGGATGCCTCTGAGCCAGGAGCAGGCAGGAGCAGGATGCAGCTGCAGGAGAACCAGGGAGAAGAGAAGATGAACAAGATATGCTTTATAGTTACTGCTGAGGCTTATTTTACGATGTTGACCATTCTCAGTTTTTAAAACATTTATTGTTGGGTTTCATGGTCCATGTGAATTCTTATGCCCCTGTCATTCCCTTCCTGAGTTTCTTCCTAATGACTTTGCTCTCTGCATTATATCCAAGGTACAAGCCAGACACACTATCCTCAAGCCCCTTGCTAACAAGGGGCTGTGATGACCTTAACATCCAGAGCCCAGCAGTTGACCCTTTTGCAAACTGAACTTGCCTGGGTGTCATCTCTCCATAGCCACTTCTGCCCACCCACGCACATGGTTAGCTCTTCTACACACTGGGAAGGGTGGAGTCCATATGTGTGATTACTTGTCCAGGGCCCAGAGCAGAGCCTGGACTGAGCCCTGAACCCCACCCCTCAGAGCTGACAGTTCCCAGTGCTGCCCTTCCACCCAGCCACCTCCATTCCCCTTCTCAGCTGGTCAGCGGCAGGGGAATGAAGGACCTGTGTGGGGGGTAAAGAAACCACCGGGTCTGTGATTGCAGGTCCCAAGGCAGGTGCAGAAGGACGAGGACAAGCCTGCTGACAGAGTCTGGCTTCCCAAGAGCTTCTTCAGGTCCCTGCTGGGCCAGAGGCCTTCAGTGGTCTTGGTTGTCACTGTTCTGGACATTGGTTCTGGGAACATCTTCAAGGTGAGGAGAGGCCTTGTGGGATCCAGAGAAGCCATGAGGTTCAAAGCTAGCGTTACCAGGGACCCCAGCCCCGGCCGGCCCCCTCTGGACCCTCTGGGTCAGTGGGGAGGGAGGAGATGGTGCTGAGCCTCTCAGAGCAGCCCGATCACCCCAGAGTCCACAGACTCACACTGGCACCTCATGCCAATCTCCTCATCACTTGGCTTGCATGTGGGCACTAAATCTGCTCATGTAGCCTCATGTATTCTTGTGCATATGCAAACATGCATGTCCACTTCTGCCTGTGCATGCACCATTGTGTGTACTCAGGTGTGAACATATCCATGTGAGCAAACACATGCACAGCCCTCGTGTGCAGATCCGCATATAGGATGGACATGGGCTCACACTCCCGGAAGCCTCTGCCTCCTGTCTCCTGGCTGGTCTTAGCCCTGTGTCCTGCTGTTCAGAGGGCAGAGGAGCCCTGGAGACAGCAATGCAGCACCATCAGGAACATGGTCTGGAGCACAGGGCCTGGCCCGGCCCAGTGGGGCCCACAGAGAGGAGCAGGGAGAAGTCTGTGGTGCATCTCTGTGGCCATTTGATCTGGAATCCTAGCTTCAGACCTTCCTCCACGAGAGTCACAGGTCCTGGAGATCCCCAGGCCTACAGCCGGAGTGGGTCAATGTAGCCTGGCTTCCCTGTTCCCCTTACAGGGACCTAAGCTCCTCCAGGATGACAGCAGCGTGCTGAACAGCCACGTGGTGGGTTTGAGTATGCGCCCAATGCCTGCCACTGGGCTGCCAGAGCCTCTGGAGATCACCTTCTCCCACCAGCGTCTCCCCACTGTAAGTCCCCAATCCGGGCCAGGCAGATGGGCAGCTTGTGCCTCTCCCCTTCCACATCCACGGGGGAAGCCACTATGGCCACACTCAACTGTGTGAGGGACACAGCTCCCCAGCGTGTGCACACACACCCACACAAATGTCTGTGCATTTGTAGACTCACCTGTGTGCACACCTCGCCCCACCTGTGTAACACTCACAAGCACACAGACTGACCCGCGATCCCCTCACAGCTCCATGCTGTGTTAGCATCCCATGCACACTAGGCCAGAAGCATCTACCGACGCAGCGGTTCTCCTGTGGCGTGGTCCACCTATGGCTTGCGCAGGCTGAGCTGCTCCTCCTCTGCCTGCCCCTGCTGAGACTTCACTTTCTGTTTTCAGAACATGACCCTTACCTGTGTCTTCTGGGATGTGACTAAAGGTAGGGCCCGGAGGACCTCTCTGGGGTAGACAGAGGAGGGTGTGGGCTCCTAGGACCCTCTCTTCATCTGTGTTCTGCTCCTGTCCAGGGCCCACGGGAGACTGGGCCTCCAGAGGCTGCACCACCCAGCTGGGAGCCGAGCAGACTGTGTGCCGCTGTAACCACCTGACCTTCTTCGCCCTGTTGCTGGTAACAACCCCACCTGGCCTGGAGTCCTGCAGCTTCCAGTCCTTGCCCCAGGGAGGCTCCTGTGGGGTCCAGAGCTTTTGGGGTGCGTGGGCCTGGCCACCAGCTGGTGTGGTCCTGACTCAGGCTCATACACAGAGGCCAATCTTGGACAGGGCCACTGTGGAGGTCCTCACCCGCATCTCCCAGGCAGGCTGTGGAGTGTCCATGATATTCCTCGTCTTCGCCATCATTCTGTACATCGCTGTCAGGTGGGTGACCCTCTCCACTCCACAGCCTCTCCTGGCCCTTGTACTGATATCTTCTTCTCTATCTCCTCGCTGATGGAACAGATTGGAGGTTGAATGTGTCAGGGCTGTTTTGTTGCAAGTGGCAGACTCAACCCACTTTGGCCTATTGTGTTAAGGTATATGTGCTTCACACAATTGAAAAACCCAAGGTGTATGGACTTCAGGTAGGGTTGGATCCAGGACCTCTAAATAAGTCTCTAGGGGGCCGGGGAGTTAGCTCAGTGGTTCCGGCGCCTGTCTCGCAAGCGCAAGGACCCGGGTTCGATTCCCCGGTAACCACATAACAATACTGGGTGTGGAGACCCACACCCAGCAGCAACCAGTACCACATCCACAGTGCCGGGCGTGGTGGCTCACGCCTATAATCCCAGCACTCGGGAGGCAGAGGCAGGAGGATTGTGATGTGAGTTTGAGGCTGAGCTCAGGGCCAGCCTGAACCACAAAGCGAGACCCTGTCTCCAAAAACCTAAAAAAAAAAAAAAAAAGTCTCTAGGACATGATCTTTGCCTCTCACAGCTTTCCTCTGTCAGTCACATCAGGTGACTTCCTACTCCAGCCCATGGGAAACCCAGGCTCATTTCATAGCTCAGGCAGAAATATAATCCCAGGATTGAGGCTTCTTTAATTTATTTATTTTTAAATTGATTTTATTGGTACATTTTATACATACATTATGATCACATTCAACATTGAGAATTTTTACCTGTACATGGCACATCTTGATTCTCATTTTTTCCCATTCCCCTGCCCTCCCTACAACCCTACCCCCTTATATGCATAAACTTTGTTTCCCTTTTTTTAAACATCAAAATTTTTTTCTCTTCTTTACTTCCCCCTACCCTCCCTTCCCTTTTCCTTTTGAACATTGTCTTCCTATTTCATTTTGAAGGCCTTTCATTTAAAAAATTATTTTTAAATAATGATAGAGGAACTAGAAATTGAAAAAATACCAGAGTCCATAGTGCTTTCTCCCAACTCCCCCCCCCACTATGGTGACATCTTATATAACATAGTACAGTGTGTCAGGATGCTGACAGCAATACAGTACTACCAACTAGAGTACAGATCTCTTTCAGTTTTTGCCATTTTAAGTATACATTCATGTGCGTGTGCATGTGTGCATGTCCAGGAGTAGGAATATAACTGGTAAGACCCAGTCCCAAATACAGATCCATGGCCCCTTGTACAAATGTTACTCAGGTCAGGTGCAGTAGTACAAGCTATAATCCCACTACTTGAAAAGCTGAGGCAGGAGGATCATCATGAGTTTGAGCCCAACCTGGACTACACAGGGATTCAAGGCAAAGCTGTGATATATAGTGAGACCCTATCTCAAAGACTGACAATAAACTGTGTGCAATAGGGCACACCTGTAATCCCAGCTGTCTGGGAGTCTGCCAAGCTTGAATCTACCCTGGGCAACTTGGGTTCGTGAGACCCTGACTTAAAATGAAAAGTTAAAAGGCCAAGGATTTAGCTCAGTGGTTCCAGCGCCTGCCTTGCAAGCATAAGGTCCCTGGCTCAGTCCCCAGTAACCACATACAATGCTGGGCGTGGTGACTCACACCCATCAGCAATCAGTACCACATTCCACAGTGCCAGATGTGGTGGCTCATGTCTGTAATCCCAGCACACAGGAGGCAGAGGCAGGAGGATTATTGTGAGCTCAAGGCTCGCCTGGTCTACATAGTGAGCTGAGGGCCAGCCTGAACTACAAAGCAAGACCCTGTCTCCAAAGAGAAAAAAGAAATATAGTAAAAAAGGCTGGGGATAGAGATTGTTAGACCTAAGCAGGTCTATCTCGGGAGACACGCCTCAGAGAAACACACAGCACGGTATCGATGCAAGTTGCAAGAGGTTTATTCAGGGACCGGCACTGGGACTGTCCTTACACGCACGGAAGGAACATCCCCAAAGGGAAAAATAGCACAGCTTATATACATGATTAGGCGGGTTAATGGCCAGAGGATACATTTTAGATTTATAGGGTGGTTAGCTTTGAAGTGATTTCTAACTTCTGTAACATTATCTTAGTTTACCACCTGTTCCTGAGAATGGGAGGGTTTTTAACAAGAACCAGGTGTCTTGTTGACCTTGGTGACCAGGCCTATTATCTCCTCATTCTTAGGCCTTGTGGTCTTAGCTTTGCAACTCTTGCATTTCGGACTTTTAGATCTTACAAGATCAGTGTGAAGGCCCTGGGTTCAATCCCAGGACTACAAAACAGTAAGAATGACAGAAATTATTCCTCAAAGTATTAACCAAGAGTGGGGCCCTGGTGAGCTCAGGGTACTACAGAAGTCACACATCGCTGACACTGGCCGTGTGTGTGTGTGTGTGTGTGTGTGTGTGTGTGTGTGTGCGCGCAGTTTATCCATGCATACAGCAGAGCAGAGGTTTTGGGATTTTTGTTTTGGGGGCCTTTTTTTGGTACCGTGGATGGAACTCAGGACCTTGCATTTGCCAGGCAGGTGTTGTAGCAATAAGCTAAATCCCTGGCCCTGGCAGAGTGAAGCTTTATAGCTCTGTCTGGGACCAGCCCATGGCTGCAGCCACGAGGTCAGGGAAAGGGGCCCTGATGGCCTGGCTGGACCAGCCTGGAGCCTGCTCTTGGAGTAGATCTGGGACAGGACTGACCCCGCGGCCCTGTGCGCTTCATGGCCAAGCATGGGGAAGGGTGATCGTCAGGGTCACCTGGGGCCACATTGAGAGTGGGCAGCAGAACAGGACACGCAGGAAGCCAAGGAGCCCCAGGACCTGACAGCAGCACCCCAGCCTTTCCATCTTGGCCCCTGCCGCAGCAGCCCAGCTCACTGGCCTGGCCTGAGCAGAGCCCAGGTTCCCTCCTCCCAGTCTAGGCTCCCCTCCCCCTCCCACACCTCCATGCCTGTCACGGTGCTCTGGGCTACAGCCCCATGAGCCCACCTGCTCCACCACAGGCCAGCACCCGTGAGTGAGTGGTGCTGCCCCACCCACCCCCCTCCGAGCGCTGGCCTGCGACGCCGCCCCCGGCCCCAACAAGCTGAGTGGCACTTGGCAGCTGGCTGCATTGCTGGACCCTGTGAGCCGGGCTTGGAGCACCAGGCGGAAGTGACATCAGCTCCCAAGGGTGGGGCCTGGCATCTCAGGTGAGGACGACATTGTTCCTACTCCCCTCCAGGTCACTCTAGTTCCCTATCCCTCATATGAGAGCTTTTGGGATCTGATTTGTAAGGAACTCAAAGCAGGGGCTCCACAGGGCGGGAGGCAGGCCCTGTGGGAATGGCCAGGCAGAGCTGGCCCGAGGCTCTGGGACTCTCAGAGTCCTTGGCCCTCCCTGATCCTCTCTGTCTACTACATCGTAAGCCTCATCCATCCCATCCTGCGTCCTTCCTGTCACCCACCCAGTGAACCCAGAGCCGTCCTGCCCACAGAAAGATCCTGGCAAGAGGAGGACACAGTTCCACTGCACTTCTGGGAACATCCAAGTTGGTCCAGGCTCTGGGACATGCAGGGGCAGCTTCCCAAGAAGGAAATGTCCTTGGGGTTTTGAAGGCAATGTAGGAGTTGTGGAGACCAAGAAGGGGCAGAGCCAAGGAGCAGGAAAAGGCAGTGGGAGCAAGAGGAGGAACGGACCCAACCTCAGGGACGTAAGAAAGTGAAAAGGCACTGAGGAAATGGCAGGCTGTGTAGTCTGGCTGACGCATGGCATCCTGTGATGCGGCTGGCAGACTGGGACCCACGGGGCCCGTGGGCCATGGGGCAGCTCCTGGACTGGAACCTGATGGCTCACACTTGGGCTGCTGGCAGGGACAGAAGTTAGATGAGCAGGCAGTGGAGATGCCAGGGTGGAACCAAGACGGTGGCATGGACTAGACTGGACACCCACTGAGCTGCGGCCTCTGGGGCCCCCTCTGGCTCTTCTTGCTCCAGGCTCTCCCTGAAGAGGTTCAAGTCGGAAGATGCCCCCAAGATCCACATGTCCCTGAGCAGCAGCCTGTTCCTCCTGAACCTCACCTTCCTGGCCAGCATGGGGAGCAGTGTACAGGGGTCCAGCGCCGCCTGCTGGGCTCGAGGAGCCGTGTTTCACTACTTCCTGCTCAGCACCTTCACTTGGATGGGCCTGGAAGCCTTTCACCTGTACCTGCTGTCCATCAGGGTCTTCAACACCTACTTCAGCCACTACTTCCTGAAGCTGAGCCTGGCTGGCTGGGGTAGGCGCCACCTGGGTGGGCAGATGCTGACTGGCATGGACAGCAGGAGGGGCCTCTCAGATAAGCCCGAGGTTTGAGGGATGGGCAGTGGAGGGGATTTGGAGGCATATGTGTCCAGGATGCCCTGGCAATGCCCACTTGTTCTCCTTGTGCCCAGGCCTGCCTGCCCTAATGGTTATTGGCACTGGGAGTGCCAACAGCTATGGCCTTTACACCATCCGTGACCAGGAGAACCGCACATCACTGGAGCTGTAAGTGGTGGCCACAGGAGCAAGGTGACACCAGCCTCACATCCTGGGGCTGGAGGGAGGTGGGGAAGAACATAAAGGCCTGAGTCTCTAGATCCAGCTGGCTTTGAGCATTGGGTGTGAGCTGAGAGCTGGAGAGAGGAAGGGAAACGGGAGAGGGCCCAGGAAGAGGAGGCAAAATAAAAAAGGTGATTCCCTCCTGGTGCCCAACACTCAGCCTGGTGAGTGAATCCTGCTGGCTAGATATTTGGCGCCTTTGGGTGGGACACAGGCTGCCCAATAATTCCAGCAACACAATCTCTCCCCTGACTATCAAGGGTTTGTCTCAAGTGAGCCTGGCCTCTCCCAGCCCTCAGTCTCCTCATCGTACAATGGGCAGGCACCTTCTCCCTGCAGTGCAGGGAGCAGTGAAGCGGCGCTGAGCCCTAAGACTTCCATCCAGTGATTTCCTAGGATGCTCATCACTGGGCCCATAAGCTTTATGCTACAAGGAGCTACTGGAAACTTGAACTTGACCCCAAGTTCCCTGGAGGCCAGATAGGTTACCTAAGTACATGTGGTGGCCAGGAGAGGACTGCAGTGGACTGGAAGTCACCTGCCCCTCTGACGGGCTGCCAGCCTATCAAGAGAAGCAGAAATCTGGGGGTTTAGGCCCAGCCTTCTGTTTTGGAATGTAGCAATTAATTTGGGATTTTTACAATGTCACCTGGGGCAAATTAAGCAGGACCCTGGGCTGATCCCGCCCTTTTATATCTGTCATCTACTGACACCAAGCTGGCCCCTTGCCCACAGGGACAGCAGGGGTAGATGCATAAAAATGATGAGAAAGTATTTTCTTGGTCCCAAAAAGTTGTCCAGGGGAGACTTCCTGGGGCTTGCTGCTTAGGGGTGTCCTCTCCCAGTCCCTGTGGTCATCCTCCTCCTCCAGGTGTTGGTTCCAGAAAGAATCTGCCCTGTATGCCACTGTCCATGGCTACTTCTTCATCACCTTCCTCTTTGGTGCTGTGGTGCTGGCCCTGGTGGCCTGGAAGATCTTCACTCTGTCCAGCGGCACAGCAGGCAGGGAGCGAGGACAGAACTGGAAAGCCGTCCTCACTGTTCTGGGCCTTTCGAGTCTGGTGGGCATAACCTGGGGCCTGGCCATCCTCACACCACTAGGCCTGTCCACCATCTATATCTTCGCCTGTTTCAACTCCCTCCAAGGTGAGGCTCTTAGGCTTGGGGGGCCAGAGGCTCCTTTTTGCCTCAAGGGCTTCTGGGAAGTGGGGAAGAGAGTGTTTGAACAAACAGGATCTCACAAGGGCTACACAAATCAGGGGTACTGATTTACGTATCTGGGGCTATCTTAGGATCTGGGGTGGCTGATTCACATGGGTCAATACTAGAAACAGGAAAACTCACCCAAACAAAACTATATTCCTCTCCCTGCTTTTGTTTTGAAGCTGTGTGTTGTTTCTATCTGGGTGTCTGTACAAACTTCCCCATTCTCTCGCTCTTTCCCATTGCTACCATGTCCCAAGTGTACCCAACATGGCTGCCTGGATGTGATGTTGTAAGTCAGCTGATGATCTCTTGTCCAATCAGATGTGAACAGGGTGGCAAGGTCATGTGATTTGATGAGCGCGTGACAAGGATGGGGCCTCTAAGGAGCTGTTGAGGGACGAAGGGGATGAGGGTTATATCTATTACCTGACCCAGCTTTTCCCTCCTCTGAGATCCCAGGAAAAGAAGAGGAGATCACAGGGAAGAGAGTGGATCACAGTTTCTTTCCCACACCTGTATCTTTGCTCCTTGACCCCTTATTCACACAGCTCAAAAAGGCATCCTGATTGACTCTGAGGGTAACAGGCAAGAGGAGAGTGACAGGACTCATCCATTCTGGGACAACTAGGAACTCAGCCAATCTAGATGTAGTGGGTACAAACTCGCAAGACCAGGGCTGGCTCCCCAGCGCCTCCACGGCACTGGTGCAAGGAGGGTGGGTCAGGCAGACATGGATTCGATTCCCAGCCCACCCGCCATTCCAGCAAGTTCTTCAACACCTCTGATCTTAATTTCTCTCCTTTTTCCCACTCTCTGGTACTGGGATTCAAACTCAGGGCCTGAGCACACGAGGCAAACACTCTCCCAACTGAGCTCTCCCTCTTCATCTTTCAAGTCAAGACAAGCTCAATTCTTATCTCTCCAGATTTCATACTGAATAACTAATCATGCATGTGTGGGACCTAGTAGTAGGTCTTTGGTACATAGCAACTATATCAATAGTAAGAGAAATAACCATTTTGGGGGCATCTGAGATTGTTCCCAGCTGAAGGATTCTGAGTCCATGTCTAGGGAGGTTCCACCGGTTAAGGGCTGGGGAGAGATATATATCTTGAAATTGTGCCTTATGTCATTACTCTTGCAGAAGTTACTTTAATATTTCAGCCTGGGCCGGGGAGTTAGCTCAGTGGTTCCGGCGCCTGTCTTGCAAGCGCAAGGGCCCGGGTTCGATTCCCCGGTAACCACATAACAATACTGGGTGTGGGCTCCACACCCAGCAGCAACCAGTACCACATACCACAGTGCCGGGCATGGTGGCTCACGCCTGTAATCCCAGCACTCGGGAGGCAGAGGCAGGAGGATTGTGATGTGAGTTGGAGGCTGAGCTGAGGGCCAGCCTGAACCACAAAGCGAGACCCTGTCTCAAAAAACCTAAAAAAAACCAAAAAAAACAAAAAACAAAATATTTCAGCCTGCATGCCTTACAGAGGAGATGATAGGGACCAGGCTGGACTGTGTGGCCTAGTTCAGTGTCAGCTGATTCTGGGTTATTTGGAGTTTCTAGTTTCTTCTCAACAGAGCTTTAGGTATATTTTAACTGCCCAAGAGACACCTCTCAATATTGTGCTGTTGTTTAGCATTTTAGTTACGAACTTCCTTTAACTATCCATGCATTGTTTCTCGTCCATGTCTGCACTTTCTCCAGTGTCTTATATCCCACACCTTCCCTATTCTTGCTGAAATGCATCCTGTACTAATATTTTACTGAGGAACAGTGGAGAAGCCCACTCTGGCAATGATAGCGGTTTTGTGTCTGCATATTCCTTTATTTTGCTCTTTCTTTTCTGTGATAGATGTATGAGGTGAGATTTTTAAAAATATTTTTAAAAGATGGTGTGTGTTTTAAGCAGAAAAAAATTTACAATAAAACCCCCACCATACTGTCATTCATCCTCCTCAGTTACTCCCCCTCATTTCAAACACATCGTTCTTGCCAATTTCTGCCTTCACATGTGCTACTGTGGCTGCCTTCATGTCCTGAATCAGTTCAGAACGGTCACCATTCATGCTCACTTTGACTTCAAGGAAGACCCAGAAGTCGCATGGTGCCGGATCCAGTGATGACATGGGGAGGACTCGCGCTGTGTTTACGAGCCTGCCTTTCCGTAGGATGGCAGCAGCAGCAGCTTTCCTTGTATTTTTGCTCATATTTTGTAGAGACGTGTACAAAAGAAGGCGTCCAGCACTTGTTCTGAAGTGGCAAGAATGATAAGAGAATTCAGAGACAGAGGGAATTTTTTTTTTTTTTCATACTGAGAATTGAACTCAGGACTTGTCCTTACCAGGCAGGCCCTGTGCCTGAGCTAGAGCCCCAACCCCAGAAGGAATATTTTGAAGCAGATTTACAGCAATTTGTCTTTTACTGGAATATATATATATATATTATTATATATCTTATTTCTGGGTCTCTTTTTCATTTCCAAAATTTCTTTGTGGTTCTTTTATAAGAGTAGGTTTTATTTTTGCCTGGTTCTTTTCCTAAGTGCTTGAACTTTTACGATGGAGCTTTCTGCCCTTGGAAGCCGCTGCCCTCCCCGGCTCACTGAGTTCCTCTCTCCACTGCAGGCGTCTTCATCTTCTGCTGGTTCACCATCCTCTACTTCCCACGTCAGACCTCCACATCCTCCTCCTCCGGCACCACAGCCCGCGTGGACCAGGCCCACTCCGTGTCGCAGGAGTAGGAGGCACAGCCCTGCAGTCGCATCATCTCGGACTCGCTGCGTGGCCTCCGTGGCTCCCTGCCGTGTGCTAGGCCTCTGCTGCGTTCTCTGTACATTGTAGCTACAGAGGAGATGATAGGGACCAGGCTGGACTGTGTGGCCTCAAATGTCCCGGTCAGACATGTCTGTGGGCCCAGAGTCCACATATTCGGGTTTGCAGAAGGCTGAAGTAAGTTCCTGTGGCCCTGAGACCACAGCCAACAAAGCATCGCATCACCTCCTGCTTGCCCTCAGGTTGGCACAGCACCGTGAGGGCTCCTCCAGTGTCTCTTCTACCTGTCCCTGTCACAACTTTCTGACTGACTGTCCCCCTGAAGGGTATTCAAGAGGTCATTCTCCCCTGGGGCAGCAGGAGCTGTAAAACAGAAGCCAGTTTGGGAGGGGGTAGTCCTACTCTCTGCCCATCCACAAGCACCCATCTTCAGGGAAGAAACCCTAGCTGGCTGCCGACCGCCAGGGGGCTTGGGGACAGTGGTTTTCAGATATTGCCACCTAGTATGTATGTGTGTGTGTCACTTGAGTAGCTGACCCCCTGATCTGCTGTCACCATGTGAGGCAGAAGCAACGAGCCCAGGGCTCACACAGCCATCCGCTCAGTGTGTGGGGTCAGGGACGACGGGGAGAAGCTTGCTGGGCAGAAGGTGGGCATCCCGTTTACCAAGCAGGGACCTGGGCAGCCTCACTTATCACTCCAGCCCAGCCTGAGCCCAGGATTGGCCCATGTCAAGCCAAATTGTCACAAATATTTCAATAAATATTCATACTTGCTAGTTGAACAGATGGATATATTGGCAGGGCTCTAATCAGGCCAAGCCCAGCTCAGGGACGTCACTTCCAGTAGCTGGGCCTCCTGTCCTAACTGCACACAGTTTCTCAGTAGGAAGCACAAAAACAGCAGAAATAGCAGAGATAGAGGAGAAATGTACAGAGGGGGGGCAGAGACTGGACGGGCATGGACAGTGACAGAGCCTCACTCTCTCCCCACTCACTCTCACCCCTACTCTGGCCTTCGCCAGTTACCCGCCTCCCCCCAACAACCCACCTCTCCAGTGTCACTGGTTATCAGATGCTCCCCACAGCCTCCCACACTGGGGTGCTCTTCAGGAGTCGGGGTGCAGAGGTCCACCTGAGGGGCAGCTGCCTTCTCCCTACTTCCACTGCAAGCAGGGAACCAGAGCCATGAGAAGGGAAAACAGCATGCTTTGTGCAAGCCACTGTGTCTTGGAAGGGAGATTCTGGGGTGTAGACACTGTGTCCATTGGGCCACAGTGTTTTTGTGGACAAACATGGTCCCTTTGGGGACTTATCTGTGCAGACATCTGTTTCTCATGCTGAAGGCCTCTGCTTCCTTACCCCAAAATCGGAGTCAGTGACCTGAGTGACCCGAGCAACAGCTGTCCCTGTTGGTGTGATGGGCCCAGGTATAGATCCTGGTTCTGCTCCTCAGGAACTATGTGACCCTTGGCCTGCCTGTCCCCTCCTCTCTGAGCCTCATGTTCACCCTCCATTAAAATAAAGAAAGAGAGTAATAAAGTCCTTGCTTCATCCGAAGAGCATTAAGGGATGCGATAAATACAAAGCACCCAGCGCTCAGCAGGAGTGGTGGCTCCCTGCCCACCCCCGGCCCCTTGACTCAGAGAAGGCACCGGGGAGGTGGAGGCCCAGCAGCCTGCTGAACCAAAGCTTCTCCTGAGGCGGCGCTGCAGCTCCTCTGCGTGGCCACCTCTTCTCCCCAAACTATCCCTGGCTCCACTCTGAGCCTCAGGGAAGGCCTGGGCTGCATCCTCACCGGACATGCTGGGTGGGATACAGCGGAGACCAGAGCACACACTCTGGTCAGCAGGCCAGAAAGCAGCCAGCATTTTTCTGGCTGGTTCTCCAACCCAGGGCAAGCTGAGTGACTCGGGTCACTGCAGAAGTGGCTCCCAGGGCCCAGCTGAGAGGGCTGAAGGCCCCGAGGCCAAGGCTGCTGGACAGAGCTCCAGTCATTGCCAGGCAGTGATGAGGAGGGAACACCATTGCAGTTAAACAGGCCTGCCTCAGCCTGCTGCTCCACACTGTTCTGGCTTGCCAGAGCAAGGCCTCAACTCCTGGCCTGCCTAGACAGGTACACAAAGGGACAGTCTACAGGAGAGGCCAGCACTGAATGCCCACCGCCTGTCCCCTCGGCGAGCGTGAATGTGACTGAGCCCTCACTTGGGAGCGGCTGTCAGGGAGCAGCAGATGGCCCCTCTCCACCAGGCCTTCTGCCGCTGCTCTTTCTGCCATGTCTTCCTCTCCAGCGTTCTGTTACATCACAAACATGCAGGAAATTAGAAGGTGTATTTGCTCTATGCTCTCAGGTGACTTAATATTAAAAGATCTAAAATCCCTCATAAATTAATCTATTAGTTCAATGCGATTCTGATAATAATTCCAGTTGATTTCATTTTTTAGACTCTCCAAAAAAATACTTTAAAATGTATGTGGAGGGGCCGGGGAGTTAGCTCAGTGGTTCCGGCGCCTGTCTTGCAAGTGCAAGGACCCGGGTTCGATCCCCCATAACCACATACCATACTGGGAGTGGAGACTCACGCTCAGCAGCAATTAGTACCACGTACCACAGTGCTGGGCATGGTGGCTCATGCCTGTAATCCCAGCACTCGGGAGGCAAAAGCAGGAGGATTGCTGTGATGTGAGTTTGAGGCTGAGCCCAGGGCCAGCCTGAACTACAAAGCGAGACCCTGTCTCATAAAAAAAAAAACTACGAAGTTAATGTGGGACAATATTTTGTGACCTAGGAACCAGGAAGTTCCCCTTAAACAAAAAATTCACAAAATAGCTGTAATCTCTGCACTCGGGGAGGCTGAGGCAGAAGGATCACACATTTGAGCCCAGCCTAGGCAACTTGGCAAGACTGTCTCAAAATTTTAAAAGCGCCAGGACGTAGCTCAGTGTGAGGGCCATGGTTCAGCCCCCTGTACCATAAAGAGAGAAAGAACCCGTGAAACATCAGGACCCCAAGCTGATACATTTAATTCCATCAGAAATGAGGCTTTCTGTTAAATGGAGCAATCCTAGCTGATGTGAAGAGGCACATGCTGGGATGGGGAAAGGTATATGCAACGCTGAAAGCTGACCAGCGACTAGCAGTCTTGTGGTTCAAACCAAGAACCATCGCCTCGTAGAGAAAAATGCGCTGAGGTGTTCAACAGTTTTATAAGAGGAAGCGAGGAAGCACAGGAAGTGCACATGCAGTCCCGAGGCTGAACGTTAAGTTGCTCGGGTCACCTTGTGTCCCTGTTCAGCCACCCACTGTGGGAAAGCTAGATACTGCTGACAGTAGGGACAAGGATACAGGGACCCCCACACATGGCAGCAGCAGGGGGAACTCAGGCCTCCGTAGCTGCCTTCAGAAAGACACGTGACATTGTAAAGGTGACTATCTCATTCCTGGACAATGATCCCAAGGACATGGCCTTCCAGGGCTGGAAGGGATGGGACCGATGACACGTGTTGCACTGTTTGTGGTGTGTGGGAGTTGGTGGCAAATCAGCTGATGTTCTTTATGGCTGGACTTGTCTCAAAACGCAGGCAGAAGAATTTCCTTTAAGGGATTGTCCCCTGTGTACAGATCGGGCTGGCTGAGATTCCAGAGAGTCACATTGTGCAGCAGGGTGATGGCGTGTCGGTTCCGAAGTTGACACAGGATTCAAGGAATGTGGCTGTGAAGGGCTGGGACTAGTTTCTTTCTATGTACTTAGCAACATGCTTGATCTCTCAGTGATTCGGACAACGACCTAAACTGTATCGGTGACTGGGCTTGTTACAAGGCGTTGCCTGGCCTCCAGCCTGCAGGGGAACGTGAGGCTGGAGGTTCACAGAGCTGCCAAGGAGCATGGTATTTCTCAGGACAGAGAAAGAAACTAGAGTGAGCTGGGTCTACGCTGGAGGGGCCAGTGGGAGATAGCGTGGATCTGTGAAGCGTCTGGGGAGGAGCCCAACAACACATCTCTTAGCAGAAACGAGAAGTAGGCCGGGTGATTATAATATTATTTGCATACTTTAAGAACACCAGCATGCAAAACAGTACTCATTTTGGAAAAAAAACAAACATCAGAATGGTTTCCTGTCAGGGGTAGGGAATGGAAATATAGAGACAAAGGATAATAAAAAACCAATACATGAAAAGGGGTGCAATGTTGCAAGGGGAAAAGGAAAACAGCCTAGATTCCCGCCGCCAGCCTAGCATCTCCTCCGTCTCTCCCTCTCTTCTCTTCCCGCCTCTGTCCCACACACATTTCCCCAAGCTCAGCTGGCTGCTGGGTACCAAGGCTGGCATCCTGGAATGTCCCCAGAAGGCCCATATGTTAAGGGCTCGGTCCCTGGGCAGTGGCGATACTGGGAGGTAGTGGAGTGGGGATCTTAGGTCCTCGGGACCATGTCCTTGAGGGGACTGTGGGTCTCTTCTCTCTTTCATTCCTGTACTCATGAGGTAAATTGTTTCCTCCATCTGCCCTCCCACTGTGATGAGCTGTCTCACCCTGAGCTCAAAAGTGCAGAGCTTAACTGATCAGAGACAGGAACTAGAGTAAAAACTGTATTTATGACTGTGCTATACAAAAATGGGCAAAATTCATATATGTTCATTATTATTACTCTATTCTGTTTTTCTTCTGTGTGTGCATGCTGTGGCATGGCATGTGTGTATGTGTGCATGCGTGCGTGCATGCATGCGTGTGTGTATGTGTGCACACGCACACACTGGGGACTATACCCAGGACCTTACACATGCTAGGCAGGCCCTCCAGCATGAAACAAGAACCTCAACCCCTCTCCTCAATTTTTAAGAAATTCAAATAAAACTTTCACAGGACGCTAACCTAATAGATGAGCTCTCTCCATCCAGAGATGTCATCTACACAGAAGGCAGCTAAACTAGACCTAGCTCCCACTCAGGCAGCCTGGCTCTGCCTCCCACTCGGGCAGCCCCCAGCAGCACACTGGCTTCAGCCTGGGTGAACACCATGTCCCCCCTATGGAGGACAGGGGCAGCTTGGCAAATGTTTAACAACTGGCTTCCTGAAGAAAACAGCCTGGTCTGTAGCATTTGCTGATTTCGACGGTATAATAACACAGGGCCAGTTTTAAGCTGTTGCTCTGACATCATTCAGAGGAAGCTGGGGGGAGATGTGTAGCACTTCCACTATAGAGACCACCTTAAATATGAACCCCTTCAAGAGCCCAGGTGAGAGCAAAATAAAGTGTAATAATGAGGAAGTAATACATTTTGAGTATTTATTACTTTCGTCTTTCATGTAGTTACTTCCTTATAGGTTTCTGTCATTTAGTTTTTAATAATTCTGTGCTTGATAACTGACTCATAAAAATTCCTTAGAACTTAACTGATAATCAGCTCTTGCACACTGGTGCCAGCTCATCAAGGCCAGGGACCTAGATGATCATAGGAGACTACATTTCCCAGAAGCCTCTCTTCCAGGACCAGCCCTCAGCCGTAACCATGGAGATGGCTAACAGATAGCCAGGCTGTCTACATAGGGTAAGAAGGGTGCAGGGGCGTGGGGGGCTGGACTGGCTGGCACTGAGAGGCAGGAGGTAGGGTAAGGATTTTCTCTGAGCTGGAGCCTCCAGCCTTGATCTTTCTGGGAAAGTTTTGCTTTATTTTGGGGTGTGTGTGTGTGTGTGTGTGTGTGTGTGTGTGTTTTAAATGGAGAAGAGGAGGTTACTGCTAGGAAGTGATGCGCAGGGCCTGCGTTAAACAAGTTCCAGTGAATTTTGAGGGGCCCTCCCCCAACTTGGCTGTAGCTGAGGAGGAAATAGAGCATTACAGTCTGGCCCCAGCCCCATCTCTGACAAAGGTGTTCCGTGACCCTGGGCTGAGTGTCTGCCCATCTAGTCACTGCCCCTTCACCTTCTTTCCATCCTGCTTCCTTGCTCACCACTCCCTCACTCCCACTATCCCTTCTAGAACTTTCCCATCTCCCAGAGCTCTGAAGCTCATGTATTTCAGATGGATGTGGGTTCATATCCCAAATCTACCTCCCAGTACTGTGACTTTAGACAGTTCACTTAACTTCTCTAAGCCTCAGTCTTCACATCTGCAAAGTGGACCCCATAAGATCCTCAGAGAGTCACTCAAGATTAAACTAAGCTCTCAGACCAGGGCATGGGCAGCAGCAGCTATGCAATAAACTGTGCGCCTTGGGATGGCCACCATCATGCCAGCTGCCCTCCCTAGGCTCTGCTTCTCTGGCTGAGATGCAGACAGCTTGATCTGGCAATAGGCTAAGCTGCTTGGCTGGAGGGAACTGGGGTCCTGACCGGCCCTGCCAGACAGGAGCCCTCACCTGCCTGAGACTCCCTTCCCAAGTCCCAGTGTACACTGTCAGAATTGAACAGAAATCCTCCCACCTCTTTTTCTGTTTGTAAGCCTCTAGCTGGGCTAGTTAGGTCTCTCCAGCCACACTAAATTTATGTACAACTTTATTTTTCTCTTTTTTTTTTTGGAGACAAGGTTCTCGCTTTGTAGTGCAGGCTGGCCCTGAGCTCAGCCTGAAACTCACATCACAGCAATCCTCCTGCCTCTGCCTCCTGAGTGCTGGGATTACAGGCGTGAGCCACCACACCCGGCACTGTGGTATGTAGTATTGATTGCTGCTGGGTATGAGTCTCCACACCCAGTATTGTATGTGGTCACTGGGGGATCGAACCTGGGCCCTTGGGCCTGCAAGACAGGTGCCGGAACCACTGAGCTAAATCCCTGGCCCTCTCTTTATTTTTTAACAGTGCAGTAGATGGAACTTAAACACATTCCAGGCAAGCACTCTAAATAGTCACACCCCCAAGTGTCCCCCTTTTATTGCAGAAGGAGAAACTGAGGCTCAGAGGGGTGAGGGCCCAGCAGGAGCTGTTTGTAGAGCCAAATCCTGCCCTGGCCAAGCTCAGTCCTGACTGTAGCTGTGACTCGGCTCCCAAGGGGAGAGGCAGCCTGGGTGGGGAGTTGGTAGCTCCTTGTACTACTATCTACCCACTTTGTGTGGTGCTAGGGATTCATCTCAACCACATCCCTGCCCCCCCAGCCTGGTGCCTCTCGAGGGGGACAAATCTGGAGGGACCCTGCTCTTGTATCTCCATGCCCCGTATAGCCCCACCACTATTGGTGGGTTGAGGCACTTGGCCTCTGTCTGTTTGCAGTTAGGAAAACAGATGTAAGGGCTGGTGGTAGAAAGGCCCCGGATGGAGGCACCTGCTGGGTTACCTGGGACGGCACTGGACAGCTTGAAACAAGGACCCAAGGAGGGGCTGAGTTTCCACATGCACTGGAAATCTGGAGGTGGCACCTGGGTCTCCGTAGTGGCACCGGGGTCCCTGGCCCTTCATCCCTCCTCTGTTACTGCATCCTTAGCAGGTAGACTTAGTGTTCACATGTGGACTCCTTATAAGCAAGCCCTGGCTGCCAACCTCCTACCTCCTGTGCATGCTCAGGTCCTTAACCCACCGCCCAGCGCTTTGGTTCACATCTCACAGGCCAGACCAGACTGGTGAGTGGGGCATCTCAAACCAGTCCCCTTCAAAGTGCGTTGCCTTCTAGGGAAGGGACCCAGATTCTTGGGCAGATGACCAGGAGTCCATGTTAGCAAGGTTTTGCCCTGTGGTCATAGGCCAGGCCTTCCTGGGGTACCTGAGACCAGGTAGCATCCCAATCTGCACAGAGAATGATGACTGTCCCCCATACCTTTGTCTAGGTGCCTTGACAGAGGCCCTACCCTTGCCTTCCCTGTGCCTCAGTCTACAATTTGGCAAGACGAGTTATCATTTATCTGCTATTTTCCCTTTTTCATTATCATTTATCTACTATTTTCCCTTTTTCATCGTATTCTTTATCATCTTACTATTTTGAATAATTTTCTTTAAGCCAGATCACATACTGGCCTTACTATCCTGTTTTGTTTTCTTTTTAAGGTTTTTTGAGACAGGGTCTCACTTTGTGCTTCAGGCTGGCCCTGAGCTCAGCCTCAAACTCACATCACAGCAATCCTCCTGCCTCTGCCTCCTAAGTGCTGGGATTACAGGCGTGAGCCACCACACCCGGCACTGTGGTATGTGGTACTGATTGCTGCTGGGCGAGAGTCTCCATGCCCAGTATTGTTATGTGGTTACCGGGGATTGAACCTGGGCCCTTGCACTTGCATGACAAGTGCCAGAACCACTGAGCTATATCCCTGGCCATGGCCTGAATATATCTTAATGGGAAACATTATGCTATGTAACATTAGTAGCTTAGCTCATCAGAAAGAAAGAGGAACTGTCAAAAATAAAGATAACAACACCAAATCTACGTCAGGGACTTCAGGCTAGCCGCACGGCTCCCAACCCGTGGTCTAGGTGTCTTTGTGGATTTGCAAATGGTAAAAGTGTTAACATATGTGCAGTCACTTTCTTCTTGATCAAACAGAAGTTTAACGGGCATCCCTTCCTCCCTACGTGATTGAAACCTCCAGAAACCATTCTCAGGACCACGCGGGTGGTCTGGACGGCTCCTGCCTGTTCTGACAGGTGCCGTGCTGAGGACATCTGTCCTTCCCTCCAGAGACACCATCTCCAGACAGCCAGAGGCCGCCAGAATGGAGGTCCTGAAGGAGAAAGTGGAGGAAGAGGAGGCAGCAGAGCGGGAGGAGGCCGCTGAGCGGGCCGAAAGGATGGAGAAAACGAGGCCAGCGGAGCCGTGGAAGGAGAAAACCACCCTGACCCGGGAGATTCTTAAAGACCTGGAGAAGCAGCTGTTGGAAATTGAAGTTCCAGCGCCAGCAAAGTCCCCGTGAGTGTGCCAGGGCAAGAGCAGACCAGGGCTGGGCACCGGAAGGGCCAGGCAGAACGGTGGCAGCCAGGCTGGGAGGAGGACGGGGGACACAGGGGAGTGAGCTAAGACTGTTCAGACAGCCTGGACCGAGTGCCCACCTGCTCCTCCCTGGCAGTGTAACCTCAGGCAGATCATCAACCTCTCTGTGCCTCCCCGGGTCGATTTAAGTGCTGGTGTGAGCCAGAGGCACACATCTCGCATCCCCACTACTCATTCCAGGGGCTGAGGTAGGAGGACCACAAGAACCGGGCCAGCCTGGAAAACTTAATGAAACCTGATCTCAAAAGAAAAAAGAAAAAGGGGAAGGGGTATGTGCCCTGGGTTCAATTCCTGGTGGAAGGAAGGAAGGAAAGAAGCAAGCAAGGAAGAGAGGAAGAAAGTGCAGGTGCCAGTAATGATGCCTGCCTCCTAAGTAGCTGTGAGATGAAATAAACAGGTGGATGGCAAGTTCCCCCAGTGCCCGGCATAGCCTCACCGGGGCCTACACCATCTGCACTGTGGCACAGGATCGGGACAGAGGATGCTGTTGACACCTCCAACCTGCCCCTTTCCTACAAAACCAACACAAGCAAGGAGGAGCACCTGCTGCAAGTGGCCGACAACTTCTCCCGCCAGTACAGCCACCTGTGCCCAGACCGCGTGCCTCTCTTCTTGTACCCCCTGAATGAGTGTGAGGTGCCTGTAAGTCTGGGACCACAGGGCAGGGCCCGGGGTGGGAGCACAGGGTAGAGGGGGTGACCTCGGTCCTCCATCATTTCCGTTGAATAGCAGGTCTCCTGCCAGTTTGAGCTTCTAGTCCCCGCAGCATAACCGCAGATGCCAATGGGCCACTCATCCCTGCAAGCCCGGGCCCACCTACAGAGGCAGTGCTGCGGGACTGAGGCCTGGGGTTAGCAGGGAAGAAGCCACTGAGGTTTGAGTAGGGACCTGGCTTTCTAATGTGACAGCTGACACCGTGTTAGAAATTCCCGCGTGGGCTAAACAAATCAGGGCTTAGGGGCACTGTTGGCCTATGGACTATTGTAGCACAACCTTTGGATTAATCCCACACCATTCCATCTACAGATGGGGAACTGACCCTGATTTGCTGGGTCTCCTCAGCCAGCTCATTTAGCCTTTCTGGGCCTCAGTGTCGCCCATTCATACCCAGGAGTTGGAGGAAGGGATGCCCCAAGGCCCTGTCAGCCTGTATCCTGAGTAAACTCGCTCTGTCCTAGTGCTGATAATAGGGTAGGCACCTCCCAGACACTGCCACTGCTCCACCAGTAGCTGCCATATGCCAGACCTACGCATTGCCTTTCTGTCCAGGGCTACTCTGCTACCCCAGGCTCTCAGGCCTGGCTTTCTGCGTGGGCCTCTGTCCCTGGGGTCTCCCTAAGCAGCGGAGTAAAGAGGCCCCTCCAGGGGCAGGAACTCAAGAGTCCCTACTGTGCACAGCCCCCTGGTCTGATCTCTCCCCTCACAGAAGTTCGTGAGCACTACCATCCGGCCCACACTGATGCCCTACCCCGACCTTTACAACTGGGATGGCTGTGCCAACTTTGTCTCCGACTTCCTCACGTGGGTGCCCCTGCCTGACCCCCTCAAGCCGGTAGGTCCCCTTCAGAAGCTGCACCCATAGGCAAGTCGGCCTGAGCTGAGATGAAAAGCCAGGCAGGGTCTGGGGGACGGAAGCTGTCAGGCTCAGGAAACAGCCCCAGGGAGAGCTAGCCACTTGTCCGCGGGCACACAGCAAGCCCCTGCATGACGTCAGAAGGTATAGAAAGGTGGTCATTCGGGGATGCCCGGCTGTCCATGGCCCTCAGCCCAGCCTCCCACACAAGTGGAGACACTGTGGGCCGGGGGCCTGACAACTCTGATCACCACCCACAGCCCTCGCATCTGTATTCCTCGACCACGGTGCTCAAACAGCAGCAGGGGAACTGCTTCGACTTCAGCACGCTGCTCTGCTCCATGCTGCTCGGCGCCGGCTATGACGCCTACTGTGTCAATGGGTACGGCTCGCAGGCCCTGTGCAACATGGACCTGACCCGGGAGGTGTGCCCGCTCACCGTGAAGCCCAAAGAGGTATGCCAGTGTCCCCAAGGGTCACTGCACAGCCATGCTGCGCCACCTTATATATGAGCTCTTAGCCCAATGTTAAGGGCTAAGATCCCTTAAAGGATCACATCCCTGTCCTGGCCACAGGGATGAGCCCTGTTGCTAAGCTGCCCCTTGGCTGCCCTTGAGTCCATATTCCAAACCACTCTGCTGTCCTCACAGTTACACACAGCCCATTTCCACACTGGCAGGCCTGGCCCACTGTCTGACTCGGCTTGAGCCACTATGAATGCCACCTGCCCCCACACCCCAAAAACCTTTTCCACATTTACCATGTGCATTCGACATAAATCCAATTGCTGCTCACTTCTAAAGAAATATCAGCCTGTGTGATTTGATTCTCAGTTCCCTCCCCCTACCCGGGGAAAGAAGGCCCTTTTTATTAGAAAAAAAGAAATGTGGCCTTCCTAGGAGAGGTGACTATCTTCCTACATGGCCAGAGCTGCTGTGAAGTGAATTATAGTGATCAGAATCTTCCAGCCGCTGCTTTACTTTTGGAAAACAGTCCTACTACCGCGCTTTCCACGAGCTGAGTGGACTCAGGGACTCTATGATCAGGGTCAAGCCGCCCAGGGGACCCAGGGTGGGGACCCAGGAACCTGAGGCCCCCAGCAGGATGCACAGCACCTGTGTCACTGAGCGCCTGAGCCCCAGGCTCAGTAGAGGGAAGGGGAGAATAGGGGATCCTGTTCCCCAAGGGAAGGTAGAGCAAAAGCTCCAACGTGACAGCAGCAGCTTAAAGGCCTCTGAGCTCACACGGGCTCTTAGTCCAACATTAATAATCAAAATTATGTCAGCAGTAACAGAGGCAGGAACTTGGGTTGCAGACCACGTTCATGTCCACACACTCAGCTGCTCCTCATAACAGTCCTGAGGGGAAATGTTATGGTGCTTATTTTACAGAAGAGTCTGTGGGATGAAACAGGAAGCTGAAATCGTGTGACTCAAGTCACACCGCGGGTGCGGGGAGACCCAGCACGGTAGCGGGTGTGTTCGCCTCTAAATCCTGGGGGACTCCCTGTTTCTTCCCCAACCCGTCACAGGCTCGCTGCTGCAGCGCCTGCCGTGCTCTTCGGGGAAACACGTCTCACCACTAGTACGTCTGTACATGCATGTGGGCACATCACACATGTCAGCACACACATGCATACGCACACACATTACCTGTGCACATGCCACACGCACACCCACACCCACATGTGCATACTCTCACACACACATACATGCACACACACAGGCTCTTCTTTCCTTCCTGGCCTCACAAATTCATACTTTCAGTCAACACATGAAACCTTCCAGTGATAAGATCTAAAAATCTGACCCGCCCCAGTTTGCCCCCACATCTGTGTCAGGTCCAGGTCACACTAGGCTGATACAGGGGAAGAAGAAGAGAAATTCCCATTTCCCCATGCCCCTCCTTGCCCTGGAGGTACCTCCTGGGGTGTTTTCCTACCCTCTGCAGCAGGGAAGGAGTTTCCCAGTATCTCAACCCTGTGCAGAGCAGCCAGCAACCCAGAAAGGCCAGGCCTGGAGCTCCCACGCCCTCTGCTGTCGGGCCACAAGTCTGGCAGCTCCAGGAGCAGCTGCCCGCCCACAGACCCAAGGCCAAAAGAGCTCGACTCTGGGCCTCGTAAAGGATGTGGCTCAGGGTCAGTCACCTTCTTCTCTGTGGGGTGACAGATAATCGAGAAGAAAGAGAAAGCACCACCCAAGAAGTACACCATCAAACCGCCCCGGGACCTGACCAGCAAGTTCGAGCAGGAGCAGGACCTCAAGAAGCAACAGGAGGCCAGAGCCCAGAAGGAGAAGCTGCGGTGGGAGGAGGAGGAGCGCCTCCTGGTGGGTCCCCTGGGGCCTTCACCCTGCTGGGCCGTAGGGGACACCCGCAGGGACATCTTAAGAACCAGGACAGGCACAGTTCTCCTGGAAGGGTAAGGAAAGGAAGCTAAATGGTTCCTTTCTCTGGACTCACCTGCGAAAAATTCACCCAAGAGAAGAATCACTCTATTTCCTCCCAGAATCTCAGCACAGAGTCAGGAAAGCCCCCACACCTACAGTCCAGTCTGTGACCCTAGACCTACTCAGAGCCCCCCATTTCATTCAGTCAGAGCAGGGTGTTGGAAGCAGCCAAGCAATGGTCCCTCCAGAAAGAACTCAGCTGTCCTGTGGTTCCCCAGCCCCGGGAGAGGCCTGGACCCCAAACCCACCCACACCCAGCTGGCTGGTGGTCATATCTTCCCTGTGCAGGAGGCAGAGAAGGCAAATCCTGACCCCCTGCACGGCCTTCGGGTGCACTGCTGGGTGCTGGTGCTGTCAGGGAAGCGAGAGGTGCCCGAGACCTTCTTCATTGACCCCTTCACGGGCCGCAGCCACAGCACCCAGGATGAGCACTTCCTGGGCATTGAGAGCCTCTGGAACCACAGGAACTACTGGATCAACATGCAGGACTGCTGGAACTGCTGCAAGGTTCTGGGGCAGTGAGCGGGGTCGGGGGAGTGGGGCGGCCCGCGGAGAGCACCTCCTGGCCATGAGCACATCACACGTTCCCTGTCTGCATCCTGATAGCCGTGCGCTTGGCCACCAACAACCTTTCTGTTAGGACTGACACGCTTTAAGGATGTGCACCTGTGAATGAGCTTTTTTGGGGTTTTTAAAAAATTCTGTATTGAAGTAAAAGATACATGCTGCCACATGTCCATGCTGTAAGCATATAGCCCAGTGGATTCACCTGGGTCAAGCATGCCCTTATTCCCTGCACTTACATCAAGAGGGAGAGCGACACCACATGGCACATACCAATAACCCCACTATCAAGGGAGGCTGAGACAGAAGGATTTTGAGTTAACTTAACATGGCTGGCCCTCACACACACACACACACACACACCATGAGTGTGCATTTTTAAATTTTCACACCCCGAGCCCTCTATAGAGCCAGCTCCTCAGAAGTGCCTTCGTCTCCACTGCTGGTTACAAACCTCACCACTGAGCACTTTCCCAAATCTAAGCACGTCCGTCTGTTTTCATCTTGTTTCTGACGTTTGATGAGTTGAATCTCACGGCGTAGATCCACGATACCGGCACCTTCTCACCCATTGCTGTGTATGAGAGACTCATCTGTATTCTCTGTGTAGCTGTGGTTTGTTTGTTTTCCTTGTGTATTAACTTGCCATTATTTAAGCACAAACAGAACTTATTTTTCTGCTCTAGAGTTGCACCTTTACATGTTTGGATAATGCTACTATGACCCTTTTTCTACATATATTTCAGAAAACACATACTTACTCTGCTGAGTAGACACTCAGAGTTTCACTTCAGAAGATTCTGCCCAATTTTAGAGTCACATTCCCCAGCAGGTGTGAGTGCACCTGGAGTCCATGCGCGCCTCTGTCCTTGTCATCTTAGCGATTCTTGGAGCACGCTGTGGCAGCGCTGTGCCAAGGCGGGTGTCCAGAACAAGGCAGCTGCAGGCTCTGGCCACAGTGTACCCCAGGAGTAGTGGAGAAGAAAACCAGTAAGCCCGCTGGACTCGCTGGACTTGAACTTAGGCCTTCAGGCTGGGTCCTGTGATTTTCTACTGTTTCCAAGGTCTTCTATTCCTGAGCAGGCCAGTTTCCTAAGGTAGATCTTGACCTTCCTATTCCCTATTCCAATGTGACTTCCAGGGCACTATTGTCACCCACTGTGGGAGACAGGCAGAGGTAAATGCAATGGAGGGCAGAAGTCACAGGTTCCGAGACAGAGCTGGAGCTGTAGTGTCACATGTCGGTCTGTAATCCCAGCGTTCTGGGAGGCTGAGGCAGGAAGATCACAAATTCTCACTGAGAAACTTAGTGAGACTTTGTCTTAAACAATAAAAAAGGATAAGGACATAGCTCAAAATGAAGGCTTTAAGTTAATTCCCAGTGCTGAAAAATATGTTCCAGGACAAGAGAAACCTCCCTTCCGCAGATGCCACCGTCCCGTACCTCCCGTGAGGACCCTGATTTTAACACCTCGGTTCTCACTGGCTTTGCAGGTGTGAAGAGTAACACTCAGGTGCTTAGAACAGGCCCTGGCCATGCAGGAAGTGTGCGCTCTTATCACACTTCACAGATGAGGAACCCAAGGCTCAGAGAAGCAAAACATTCTCCCACACCACCCTGAGAGGGCAGAGCTATTCAGTGCGCCCAAAGAGCAATGGCCCTGGGGACACTGCTATAGTTCCCCAGCCCTCTTCTAGCCCACAGGTTCACATTGTGTCCTGTGGCACCTATAGCCCCAACCTGGCACATCCTGCACCCTCCAGGCGAGGGACAGTAATGACAAAGGTAAAGGGATGGTGCGATGAATGCCAGAGGGGCGCAGACGCATCCCTGAGGACCTGAAGGAAGAGACCTCAGCGTCACTGCTCCATGAGCTCCCGGGAGAAGTGCTCATTCCTCCCGAGAACCTTGACGTGGCATCAGGGGTGGCAGAGGAGAAGGGAAGCCCAGGGCACGTTGGTTGCTGAAGTTGTCCATTCAGTGATGGCTTTTCTCTAAGAATAGAATAAAGGAGCAACACGTACCTACCGCTTACACTCACACGCGTGCCAGCAGTTAGGACAAGACAGAAAGAAACACAAACCTCCATGGACTAGGCCCCTCCCGGCCAAGCTTTGGCTACCCAGCTTCTGTTGCACCAGCAGGCCCTCTGGCCCGCTCTGTCCTCAGTCGCCCACCATCTCCAGCCATCAGCCTGACTGGGACAGAGCAGCACTTAGGATCCCTCTCAGCACTGAAACAGGATGCGAATCGGCAGCCCCAGGCCTCTGACAGCAGCCTGAGCACTCAAGCCCCTCACAGCCAACAGAGACAGTCTTTGGTCTCCTGAAACATGGGGGTGGTGTGTCCGCTATGAGTAGACAGGCATGGAGGTGCTCCTCACCATAGGAGCTGTCTGCTGAGGGGACAGCGATTCTGGTCTCAGACAGGCTGGGTGAGAGGAGGGGAATGAGTGGCCGCCATCTGCCTGGGTGCCCCTGTGCCCCATGCCCAGCTCCCTCCTCCCTGGCATGAGCAGGAAGCATGAGCAGACTCCTCTTTAGCCGGCCACTCCCTAAAGCTGCCAGGTCCCTTCCAGTAAAATCTCACTGAGCTGACTCGGGGCTAGCCCCCAGCCAGCCAGGAGTGTCGCCAGTGTCTGTGAGGCAGATGCAGGATTTCTGTGTAGGGAGACAAGGTGGTGGGTAGGGAGTGCCGGCCTCCCCCTGTGGGGCCTGTTCCCCTGTGGGTGTGAATGCTTAGGGGCCACCCAGAGCAGGGCCACCCCCGCTCACCTCTAGGAGCTGTTTCCCAGCGCCCGTGGAACATGAGTAGGCTTGGGGAAGGTGGGGTGCACTCAGCTGGCCCCTCCCCCCCAGGACTTG
This sequence comes from Petromus typicus, assembly GCA_004026965.1. Lineage (NCBI taxonomy): Eukaryota > Metazoa > Chordata > Mammalia > Rodentia > Petromuridae > Petromus > Petromus typicus. The sequence continues at coordinate 100,206 of PVIR01000349.1, forward strand.
GTCTTTGACCTGGGAGATGCTGTGAGATGGGAGTACATGCTCTTGGGGACAGAGAAGTCTCAGCTGTCCTTGATGGAGGAAGAAGATGAAGGGATGATCGATGAAGATGACATAGAAGATCTGGTGAGTCTGGGGTGCATGTAAGACTGGGGGAAGGCTTTGCACACTGTCTTACTTTGGGCAGCCTGAAAAGTTACCCCAGACCATGTATGTGTATGGAAGAGGGGCCGGGTGGACCAATTATCGACCCTTCAAAGCAGGGGCTGGGAAGATGGCAAACTGAGATCTAGACACACCCAGTGAGCCTTCCCAGGACTCCCTGCGTGGGTCAGGGGAAGGCTGGGCCTTGAGCTGCAGCCTCCTGCACTCGCCCTTCCACCTTGTTCCGGAGCTTCCTGCTCCTGGGGTAAGCTCAGCCTCAGTGAGGGTATGACGGCCTCTTTGCAACCCCAGGAAACCCCAGGGCTGGCCACTTTTCAGACTGTGAGTTCCCACACCTGTAGGCCTTTCTCACCTGTCCTATCAGCTCTTGTAAATATCGCTGGCCCAGTGCTATCCTCAATGCTGGCTCACCAGCTTCTCCTGGGGCTTCCTAGGCAGGTCTGCGTGGGAAGCTCAGGGGCCCCAGGCCTTCCATGTGGCCCTGGCCTGTGTGGCCCTTGGGCAAATGTCCTGTTTTGGGATGCTTCAGTTTCCTCATGGGTACATGAAATGGGGGGAGGCATTGTCTAGTAATGATACTAGATATGTACATCAGGCTGCTAGGGTTGCCATAGCAAAGTACCACAGCTTGGGGAATGAACAGCAGGAACTTGGGTCCCCCAGTTCTAGAGGCTGGAAGCCCAAGATCAGGGGGCACCAGGGTGGTCCCTGAGGCCTCTGTCCTGGGTTCACACAAGGCTCCTTCTCCGCATCTTCGCATGGTCTCTTCCCTGTGTGAGTCTGTCCCGCGTTTCTCTTGTGAGGATCCAGTCCTACTACACTGACAGCCACATTGAAATTTGGCTCCCTCATTAAAGGCTTTATCCCCAGACGCAATCGTCTAGGAGGTGGGACTTCAGCATATGAATTTGGAGGGACACAAAGCCACACTTGGGTGATGGGCAGCATCCATCCGGCCCACTGAGTAACCACCTCTGTTGTGCTGCCGGCCCTAAATTTACACATTTAAACCTCCACTGCCAGCCGGCAAAGTAGGTACCAGTGTCACCACCCAAAACGTTGCCCATCGTCCCCTTCTACAGAGGGAAACGTACACACAGAGGGGCTAAGTGAGCCAAAGGAACACATGGGCAGTAAGTGACGGAGCTGGGATCTGAACTTAAAAGTCTGGCACCAAACGCTGGGTTCTCAACAGCTACTCCCCTGGGTTTGCTTGAGAGGGGAGCTGAGCCTGCAGGTGTGATATGCCTGGCCCAGCACTGTGACACGCCTGAAAAACGAGTGGAGTTCTGGAGTCCTCTCTGGAGATCAGTCTTCTGCTGAGCGGTAAATCCCGGGCACAGGCGCCCCCTGCTGGCCACAAAATGCAGACTGACCGTGGGAGTCCCCATACTTCGTGGGTGGCGCATTTCTGGTCCCCGCCCACGTCTTTTCTTGGACTTGGAAACCCTGTTCCTCCAAGACTGACAGATGGCACCTCTAGGAATCAGCACTCTGCCACCTCTAAGATTTCTGACAGGCCTCTCTGCTGACTTCTTGTCCATTCTGTCCACTGAAGGAATCACAATTAGATGGGCAGGTGTCAGAGATCTGAATGGTCTTTGTGGGAGAAAGTCTCATCCAAGTATCTGTGTGTATCTAGTCTACTGATCATTTGCCTAGCTCAGGCCATATTTTACAGATGGGAAAACAGACTCAGATAGAACAACATCCTGGTGACAACCCCGAAGGCCTTTGGATGCTGAGCCCTTGCATCACTGAGCCTCTCGAGAGGCCCAGGTTTCAGTTAAGGGAGCTGGGACTCGAGCGGTTAAGGGACTGGCCTTGACTGCTCAGGTGGCACGGAGTGAGGCTGTGGCTGGGTCCACCTGACTCCCAGGACCATGGGCAGGAGCTGACTTCCGTATCTTGGGCTGTACTCCTGGTCTTCGCCTTCCCCAGGGAAGCTGAGGACCCCAGGCCTTGGCTGGGTGGAGGCTGAGGTCAGTACCCCCCATCCATCCCCTCTCCTCACAGGGCAAGGACAGCGAGGACAAGAGCTTCGACATGCCGTCCTCGTGGGTGGAACAGATTGAGATCTCCCCTGAAGGTCTCTGCCCAGGCGGGTTCACTGCCTTCTCCAGAACCAACCATCCCTGGGCTCCAAGAAGGTGTCCATCAGGAGCCAGCAGGGCAGGGCCATGCAGAGGCCACCCCGGGCCCTCCTCTCCACGCTCCCTGCTCCTTCCACCTCCCTCCCTCTCCCCACAGCTGGCTCTGTGGCCACAGTAAGGGCTCAGGAGACACCAGGACCACCGAGAGCTGGGACACATCCCTTCCCCTCCCCCAGGTGCCCATCTGGAGTGGCCATGAGCAGTACCCACAGCAGATGGGGTGGGGTGTTGGGACCTGGGACAGCAGGCAGAGATGGCCGAATGTTCTGCATTCATGGATGCTGGCTGCCCATCTGGGAGCCCCAACCATAGGGAGAGCACAGGTGGTCTCTGCAGGTATGAATACTGGACAGGCAGAGGAGCTCACAGCTGGCAAGGTGGGCGACTGGGGAGAGGGCAGGCAGAAGGGTGTCTGAGCTAAGTTTTGTTTCTGTTTTCTCAGTTTTTGAGACAGGGTCTTGTTATGCAGTACAGGCTGGCCTTGGACGCATTAGGGAGCCTGGGCTGGTTGCAAATTCACAATGATCCTCCTGCCTCAGCCTCCTGAGTGCAGGAATTATAGACATGCACCTCTGTGCCTGGGTCAGTGGGATAAATTTTGAAAGACCTGGATGCAGCCCAGCAAGGGCAGGAGGCAACAGTGGCCTGGCAGCGAGAATGTGCGGCTGGGTACCCGTCCTCTAGGCCATGGGAATCCCATTCTTGGGCAGATCGGTGAGCACCTGCAGGGCTGCAGCCAGTGGTGGTGACAGCTGTCTTCTTCCTGAGGGGCCCGGGGTCTGCAGTGCTTAGCACATGCAGCTATGGGGTGACGAGTGGCCAGGAGAAACGGGCTCTCCCTGCCCCAGCCTGGAAGGAGAGACCCCAGCTGCTCTGTGCCCACTCATAGCATTCGAGACCCGCTGCCCCAACGGGAAGAAGGTGCTGCATTACAGGAGGGCGCATCTGGAGAAATGGGCTCCGTACCTCAACAGCAATGGCCTGGTGTGCCGGCTCACCACCTACGAGGACCTGGAGTGTAAGGGGCAGTGCTGGTTGGGGGGCAGGGGAGGGGGGTCCCTGATATGCCCTTTGACTTTGATCCTAGTATAAATGTGGGCATCGCTGGCCTCTGAGTCGGGAGTGGTGGGAGGCTGGCCTGGTGGCAGCGAGCATCCTTGGGCCCCTCAGGTACCAAGACTTTGGAGATCAAGGAGTGGTACGAGAACCGGGAGGACATGCTGGAGCTGAAGCACATAAACTACAGCACAGGGCTGCACACCGACTACTTCCGGCCGGGCCACCCCCAGTCTCTGCGTGGTGCGTGCTGGAAGCCTGGTGGTGGGTGACATGCCTTAGCACAGCCACCATGACAGTGGCATGTTGGGGGAGGAACCAGCCTCCCAGTATCTGCTTCCTAAGCAACCAGATGTGCACAGGGAACTTGGAGGGTCCAAGAAGTGTGGCCAGAGTCACGTCCCTGCCTGGAGGTTGTGGCTGGGACTGGGCAGGAATCCAGGCAGAGGGCCCCCAGTGTGGGCCATAGCCTGGAGCCCACGAGCTTGGGGAGGGCGGGATAGGGGTGTTTTAGGAGAGAATCAACATCCCAAAGAAGAATATAGGCCAACTACATTAAGATGGATAATCTCATTTGGCAACTGAAATTTACAAAATGAAAATAAACCAGTAAGGGACCCAACAGCTGTTACGCCAGTGAAGATGAAAATGGTCTGTGGGTATGAGTGGGTGTGGGAGGAACAGAGAGTTGCTCCCTGTTGTTAGGTCACTGATTGCTTCAATTTTCCTAGAGGAAAACCAGGCAAAATAGATTAATAAGAGCCTTGGTCGCGGGTGTGACTCTGTGGTAGTGTGTGTGTAGCACATCCAAGGCCCAAGTACGACCCTTAGCATTCAAAATAATTACGTTCTTAAGATGTGGCCACTTTTGGACCCAACATTCTCCTGCCGACTCTGTTCTTAGCAATCACAGTGCAGGTGGTCAGCATGCCTTTGACAACAAAAAGTTAGACACAAACTAAACACTCAGAAACAGGGAGTTGAGCCCAGTTAGCATCCATCTCTGGTGTGGGGTCATCACATCAGCAGGACCTCACCAGGCATCTCCCCCACTAGTGCACTTGTACAAGTCCATGCAGCCTGAGAATGACCGCGTCATGGAGTTCTATGAAAAAGCCCGCGTGGACGGCCTGATAAAGCGAGAGGAAACTCCCAAGACAATGACCGAGTACTATCAAGGACGCTCAGACTTCCTCAACTACCGCTACATCCACTTCGGGCCCAGGGTCAAGAAGGTCGCTTTGACCAACACAGAGTCAAACCCTCGACCCATAGTGGTAAGAGTTCCCTGGGCTTGAGGACTGGCTGCCTGCTTTTTGTGGCACACAGCAGTCCCCTAAGACATGCAGAGGCCTGGCTCTGGAATAGCATCAAGGCCTGTGACACTCCCCACGCCCTGACTACAGGCCAAGCATTTACCAGCTGCGTGACCCCTGGCTGATGGGGGCCAGACTGAGCCTTCAGTCCACAGAGCTATTATCTCCTTCTAGTTCTAGGTAGATACACATCAGGATCAAATATGTGGAAAATCGGGGGAAATGAAAAGACAAATACCAAATAGAATGGCACCTCAGACATTACTGGATCAATAGGTTTGGTCTTGAGAATCTCTTCTAAATTGACATCCGTGGATGGGTGTGAAGGTTACAATTCCCCTGTTACACATGTCACATTAAATTGTGCATTTTTGTCTCTAAGTCATTATTTCACAGCTGAGCTTAATGGCTGCAACCAAAGCAGCTCTTTGTAGCAGTGAGAGGTGTCTAACGATGGAGTAGGCTGCCTGGAGGGGAGTGAGCACCCCAACTCTTGAGCAGCCAAGCAGTCTTGTTGAGGGAGCTGGGGAAAGGCTCTAGTATCATGCAGGGATGGGTAGGGTTGGCCCTGAGAACCCATGGGAACCCCAGGACCTATTGCGGGGTGTTCTACACAGTTCCCAAATGACCCCAGACTCGAGCCCCAAGTATCTAGTGCTTCTGGCCATGGAAAACTCATGGAAACAGCCCTTTTTTTAACCTGAGTGTTCTGGCCCTCAGAAAATCACAGAGAGGTTCTCCCGCAACCCCGCAAAGCCCGCAGATGAGGACGTGATGGAACGTATGTTCCTGATCTCTGAGGACCGCATCCAGCTGCGCTACCACTGCCGCGACGACCACATCACCGCCTCCAAGCGCGAGTTCCTGCAGCGCTCTGAGGTGGACAGCAAGGGCAACAAGATCATCATGACGTCGGACATGTGCATCAGCTTTGAGGTGTGCCGGGCCTGTGGAGGCCGTGGGGCTGGCGAGAGGGGCTGGGCCTGTGTCCTGTTCATAATGGACGCTCCTTGAGCAGGCATGGAAGTTTATCTCCACCCCGTGGGTAGACTACAGAGCCCATTTATAGCTGACACAATTCCTCAGGGCCTCTGTCCCCCAGACCCCAGGTCCCAGGGACACATGTCAGAAAGGAGAAGATTCATTCTTACCCCCCACCTTCCTTGTCAAATCCACACTCTCCCTGCATGCTCCCCAGCCCCTCTGTCTTTCACTATCTGTATTTTTATAAGAAAGAAAACTGGCCCAGAGAGGTTAACCAACTTGCTTGAGCTCACATGGCAGGAGTAGAGTGGAACAGAGCGTCGCAGCCCGCCGGGCTTCCCTGCCACTGCAGTGTTTCTCTCCCAGGTGGAGCCCATGGAGCACACCAAGAAGCTCCTCTATCAGTACAAGACCATGATGCACCTGAAGAACGAGGAGAAGCTGTCCAGACACCAGGCCTGGGAGTCCGAGCTGGAGGTGGGTCCCACAGGACAGAGGCAGGGAGGTGGCAGGTGTCTCATCATGCCCTGCGTCACTTTCTAACTTAGGTGCTGGAGATCCTGAAGCTTCGAGAGGAAGAGGAGGAGGCACACACTCTGAACATTTCCATCTACGACACCAAGCGCAATGAGAAGAGCAAGGAGTATCGGGAGGCCATGGTGAGCCTGGCTCCCAGCCCCATCCTGGCCTTTGCTGGGCCCTCAGTCAGGAGCCAGGCCGGCTCCCCTCCCAGGCTGTGGCCAAGTCCAGGCCTGTGACACTTGGGGAGAGAACGAAGTCCTTGCTGATCTAGTCACCGCCCCCCAGGAGCGCGTGATGCACGAGGAGCACCTGAGGCAGGTGGAGGCCCAGCTGGACTACCTGGCTCCGTTCCTGGCCCAGCTGCCCCCGGGTGAGAAGCTGACACGTCAGCAGGCAATGCGCCTCAAGGAGGAGTGTCTCAGCGACTTCAAGCAGCGGCTCATCGACAAGGCCAACCTCATCCAGGCCCGCTTCGAGAAGGTATGGCGGCTGGACCGGGGAAGGGGAGGATGAGCCAGGGCTCTCAGCCAGCACCACACAGATCCAGGAGGAACCCGTGAGGGGATGAGTTTGTCAGTGCCTGGGGCTTTCACATGGGTTGCTTTTCCTCACTCTCGTGGGTGGATGGATGGATGGATGGATGGTTGGATGGATGGGTGATTGGATGAATGGATGAATGGGTGAGTGGACAGCTAGACAGGGAGACAGAAGGATGGGCTAAGAAATGGACAGGCAGCTGGATAGGTGGGCCCACGAGTGGATTGATGGACAGTGAGTTATGGCAGCTCCCAATCCTTGGCCATTTTTATAGGGCAGGAACACACCTCAGGGTTCCCATGCAGGATCCCACTGAGTCTTCCCACAGAGTTCCACAGGACAAGGGCTAGGGACAGGAAGCTTCATTTTGGGGAAAGGAAACTGGAGTGTCTACAAATGTCATTAACTTGTCCAGAGCACGTGGCTGACCCTGTTTTGATAGCAAGGATATGGTATCCCTCTAAACATGACTTCTATCCAAGGCTTACTGGGACCCCTGCATCTGCCTCGTTGGCTTGTGGAGGGGTGACGGGTCAAATCCCATTGGGCTGTCGTGTGGCCAGTGGGATGGCAGCCTGGGTGAGGGTCAGCACTTATCACCCCCGGGCCCGCCTGTCCTTCGTGGCTACAGGAGAACCAGGAGCTGCAGAAGAAACAGCAGTGGTACCAGGAGAACCAGGTGACCCTGACCCCCGAGGACGAGGACTTGTACCTGAGTTACTGCTCTCAAGCCATGTTCCGCATCCGCATCCTGGAGCAGCGGCTCAATCGGTGAGGGGGTGGGAGCTGGAGAGGACCCTGAAACTGCCCCCTGGCCTGTTAACCCCTCCTCCCCCTCCTTCCTCCCTCTGCTTCAGACACAAGGAGCTGGCGCCCCTGAAGTATCTGGCATTGGAGGAAAAGCTCTACAAGGACCCACGCCTGGCAGAGCTCCTCAAAGTCGTGGCTTGACCCTGTACTGGCCTGTGGGGGAAGACATCAGGGACCGAATGGAAGTCTATCCAGCCCAGCCCTGTGCACCGTACACCCCACTGATGACCACCCAGTTGGGCCTGGCCTCAACACCTCCACACTGTCTTAGTTTTCTTGTAAATAAACACCCTTTTTATTTGTCATTTGTGCCTCAGATGCATAAGCTCCAGTCCATCTTTTCTCCTTCCCTTCTTTACCTGTGGCCTGGGACCATGCCCTTCCCACCCAACTCAGCCATCTCTATTCGCTTCTTTGCTTCTTGACTGGAGTGTGAACTTTCCACAGCACCACTGCTAGGCCTCCACACGGGAAGGTGGCCCCGCTTCCAGAGTGGGAATGGTAAGGCCAAGGTGCACACCTCAGAATTCGATGGTGTGAGTGCCAGGGCCTGAATCCTTCTTATTGTTTACCCATCTGTGAAATGGGGATGACACTGTTGTCCTTAGAGGACTGGCAGTGCCACTCAGAAAACATTCACTAAATGTGTGCTTAAAAAAATGATATAGGCAGATGTGGCGGGGCACACCTGTAATCTCAGCACTCAAGAGGCTGAGGCAGGAGGATCACTGAGAGTACGAGGCCAACTTTGATTATAGTTAGTTCCAGGCCAGCCTGAATTACACAGACCTTGTCTCAAAAGGAGGAAGGGGGCAAAGCACATGAAAATCAAATGCAGTAGTCACCAGGGAAGTGAAATGCCACCATACATGAAGCAGTACAAGCTGGAGAGGTTGTAACAAACTCGGGGAAGTGGGTTGGGGGTGTCTTTCTGCCACACTAATAAAAAGGGCTCACGGGTCCTTCATCTTTCCAGAGCCCTCTGCCTTCTCACAAGGCAGGTATCTGTCCATTGCTTCTTTTCTGTTTTCCTTTTGTAGACTTCCTTGGGGCTGGGTTTCCGAATCCTAGTGAGCCGCTCAGGCTGCAGAGTAAAGCTACACAAACACAAAAACCCCTAATGCAGCAGCTGTAGAGGTTAATCTTATCAACTTGGATGGTTGATCGCAAGAATGGTTGAAGCAAGAGGAATGCTACTGGCATCTAGTGGGTAGAGATGAGGGGTGTGCATCCTACAAGGATAGGACAGCGCCCTACAACAAAGGACACCCAGCCCCCAATGCTAGGAGGGCAGAGGTTGTTATAGAGCAATGAAAATGAATGAGCCACAATTACATTGGCACGACTTGAGTTTCTCCAATGTAACATTATTGAAAAGACTCCAAATACAATAAAATGTGCACTGTATGATTCCTTTGGATATAGAACAAAAACAGGTGAAATTAATGGATGGCTAGAAGTCAGGACAGTGGTCATTTCTAGGGTGTGAGAGTTAGTGACTTCAAGAAAACCACCAGGGAAGCTTCTAGGTGCTAGTAATGTTCTGCTTCTTGCCTAAGATGGTGGTGTTTGCACAAAATCACCAACTTTCTATAGCATCTGTTACTTGAGCTGTATGTACTATTCAGTGTTTTTTAATGCATGTCGTAAGTCTGAGTCTTTAAACCTAACTTCCACGTAGCAAGAAATTCAGGGGAAGTGTGAGGAAAATGATACTAAAAGAAAACAGGTAAGTTCTTCAAGTGGGGCAATTATCAAGGGAAAAGGCTTCATTTCTTGAGGAAATTGGTGGTGGTAAAATAAAAAGGTTGAGAGAAAGAAATAGAATGAATTTAAAAGATCCAAGTGTGCTGAATCTTGATTGATTCCTGGTTAGGAAATTTAGATGAAACCCAGGACTTCTAGGCAAGTCCTCTACTAACAAGTGACACCCCCAACCAGGGTCCTACTAGAAAAAAAAAAAGTGTTAAGTATATTTTGGGAGTGTTTGAGAGGACACATTTCTTATGAATAATATGACAATGGTTATGTAGAACAAGGGCCTTAAAGAGCTACATGCTCAGGATTGAAATATGCTACCTACATATTGCAAAGCGTTCTGAAAAAAATTCACAAAGTACATGTAGCAAACTATTGGCAAGAGTCAAAATCTAAGTGAGTACTATAGATGGTATCTTTTAAAATTTTCTCTGATAATAAAAAGTTGAGAGGGCCATTCTTCTAATTAGTTGTTTCAATAATTCCCAAAGAACCACATACAGGGTACGTGGACACTCTGCCTCTAGTGTGGCTGCTGGTGGTAGTAGGGTACAGTCAAGCTGGGAATCCCCAGGCTTTAGCGTCTGGATATAAGATGAGAAGCAAAGTCCTCAGACATCGGAGGTACCGCCTGCCATTAAAGGGAATGAGGAAGCAAAATGATGAGACTGTTTTGCCCCATTCAAAGATGGAAGGTCTTTGGCTTCACGCTGCTCTCGAAATCCACTTCCATTGGCTCTCTGAGAATTGGTTTCTCAACAATGCAAGCGCTGACTGGTCGATCTAAGATGATTGCTAAAGCGATTGGCGCAATTGCCGTTGAAGGGCATCTAGCAAATTTTTCAAAAGCAAACTAGGTTCAAGGAAGAGGAGGAAGTGAAGAGAAAGCGTAAGGTAGAGGCGGGACCAAGAAAATGGCAACCCGCATTGGTTCTGTAGGGACCCAAGGGCGGCTCTTGAACGGTTCTTACTCGTGATTAGAAGGAAAGAGGAGCGGGTACCTACGAAAAGCGGCAGAAGAGCCTGCTTTCATTGGTAATCCTAAAGGAGGTGGAACGTCGGCCGCTGCTGATTGGTGAGCTAGATGAGGTGGGCGGGGTTTCAGGCCAGAGGTTTTGTTGTGAGGGTCGGTTGTCAAGCAGCGGCCAATCAGGGCAGGGGATGGAGGCAAGTGGGGGTCGCTCTTGGAGCTGAGCCTCGGCCTCCGGAGCCGCAGCTGCAGGTACAGTGGGCAAGGGGGCAAGAGAAGATGGGTCTAAGGACGGGGCCGAGCCACGCGGGGCTGACTGGGCTGCGGGAGAGATCTCGGGCTGCAGGGAGGATAGAACTTGTATTCCTCATGGCTCGAGAAGAGGGAGGATCTGGCGAAGCTGAGGGATCAGTCCCAGCCTTGAGTGGAGCGGGGATGGCCTGGAGGCCGGAGGGGGAAAGCCCAGGAGGCCGGAAGCGGAGCTGAAGTCCGCAGGAGGATGGGTAATGAATAGGGGCAGTAGAAACAGAAGCGCGAATGAATGGGAGATGCCAATAGCGGCAGCGAAGTAACAGAGGATCTGGGAAAGGGAATGCAGGGCAGATGGTTCGTGGGTGAGAGGTGAAATGACTATGGGAAGAGGGTGAGAGACTCCATGAGGTGACTTTTAGAGTTAGGGAGTCATACCGACTCACACCCAAACTGGAAGCCCAGCTCCCAGCTGTCTTTGGGAATTTAAAGGACAGGTGTAGTTCCCTTGCCAGGAATCAAGAGATTGAACCCTCACAGTCCTGTGTGAGACTGTCACCAGAGAGGATTTCAATGGTTGTCACTGGGCTGCCTTTCATAGACCCCTAAACTTAGCATCTGACTCCAGCCTGCATCCTACACATGAGGTAAAAATGTGATTCCCAGGAATCTGTGAACTGCAGACACTTAGTTTTCGCCACCCCACTGCAGCTGCTGCACATTAGGCAGACCCCATCCGGGAGAGTGGAGCTGCCTCCATTCCCTTTGCCCCTGGGAGAACCTTCTTTTGCTCTGTGTCTAAGCCATTCTGCCTGAGTTGACCCCTTGACAGACTCAAACCCATTTCTGGTAGCTTTGGAGGTTTTCACCCTGTCAGGCAGCCTCCGTGACGATCCAGGGAGCTGCTCCTCATATTAAGGGTTTCCTAACCAGCCATCACCTCTTTTTTTCAGCCAAATGTTGAACTGAGATGGCTCAAGGCTGACATTCCATGATCTGGGATCTTGACGGATGTCCACAGGCTGCTGCTCTTGCTATTGCGAATGATTTAAAACTACCAGGCAATCCAAGGCCAGGAAGAGAGGCATTCCCTCTGCCTGGATGTGTGGGAACTCCTCGCCAACTTGATTGGTGGATCTGGGGGGGATCCACCCCCCACCCCACGAAGAAAGCACAGTTCGTTTTCTAGGTGAAGTTTCGGGTGCCATTCTCTGAAGGATGGCCACGCCTGTGGTCACCAAGACAGCCTGGAAGTTGCGTGAGTAGTTTTCAGTTTTCTTTTCACCCCATTTATTCTGTTAGCTCTTATTGTTGGCCAGCTCATACCTATAGTTTTATCTCTTCTTGGAAGACAGGAAGAACCCCCCCCCCCGACATCTTGTGAGGTAAACCAAGATGGAAATTATAACTGGCACCTGTTAGCTTGGCAGTGACAGTTAGTAAGTGACTTAACCTTTCTGAGGCTCAATTTCCTTATCTATAGAGTGAGATAATCACACCTAACATTCAGTAGTTGTTATGAGATTCAAGTAAAATCACAAACCTTATACAGTACTTAGTGCAGGATATCCAGTTAGTCTGATAAGGAAGAATAGGTTGAGAAATCCTGAGATATTCTAGGCATTTTGGATATTTTATGAGTCAGACTACTATGGCCAAGTGAGAGTATCTTGGGAGTAGGAACAACAAGGGCTCTGGAATGTAGCTGTGCACAGCCCTACCATTGCTCTGTGCTAGTAGTTCTGAGTGCTTTGATCTAAGGCCCTTTTTACTCTTAAAATTTATTGAGAGCCTCAAAGTGCTTTTCTTTATGGAAGTTACAATTGTCAGCATTACCACGTTACAAACATTTCTGGGACTTTTAAAACACAAGAATATATAATCAAATGTAACACTATTTGATGATGTCATCACATCATGTGTCTTCTAGAAATCTACCATATGCTTGTGAGCAAATGAGAGTACAAAAGCCAAATACCACGTAATAAGGAATGGTTTTGTCCTTTTGTGACCTCCAAAAAGACCTTGAGGCTCCCAAGGGCTCCCCAAACCATATTTGCAGACCCACTCTACACATTGGCACCACAGTGGGCGCTACCCCAGCTGTCATTGGCTGGCGTAGACTTGGTGTAGTCCACCTGGTCACCCTCTGCTGCTCACTCCCGAGGCTGTCTTTGTGAGCTGGAGGTAAAGCTCCACCACTTTTTAATCATGAGACTCTAGGCAAAGAGTTTGCCAGATCTGAGTTTCTTCATTTGAAGAGAGGTGTGAGCTACTTTCACATTGTTTTTCAAAGCTCTAGGGTTTGTGAAGGACCCTTGTATGGTTCCCCAAGGAGGACATGCTGTGCACAGTGTCTTTTTGTTTTACCAGGATTATATATCCATCACTTAAATAACTGGTCTTTCTACATGAGCCAGTGAAGGACAAAATAGACAAAGTCAGTATATAATGGGAGTCCCACCTGTGGAGACCAGTAGGCAGGAACTGAATAATCACATCCACCTATTTCCAATCCTTCTCTCACTGCTGCTGGTGTGTGTACTTTCAGTTAACAGAATTCGAATAGAGGGTGAAACAGGGAATGCATGAATAATAGCAAGCACAAAGGCCCTGCAGCAGGCAGCTTCATGTAAACAAGGACTTAAAGGAAGCCAGGATCTGTGGCACAGAGGCAGAGAGAATGGAGGACCAGATAATGCTCTGCGGGGGCTCCTAACATAGCCCTGCTGAGGATTTGACTTTGTGTTAAAGTCAAAAGGCCAAGCCCTCAGTATATGCAACAGGAAGTGATGTGATGTGACCAGGTACATTGGGTGTCTACAGATAATTTCATGTGCACAGTGGTTTCCATAGTTAAAAGATTCTGAGGTGCTTGAAGCCATATGACCTCTGGCTCCTTGAGGCTCTAGTCTGGGAAGGATCAGAAGACACCGGTCCATCTTTCCATCTTGGGTTGCTGATCCCTAGTTCTTTACCTCTTTCTTCCCACACACAAATCCTTAGCTCCTCTGGCCAGAAGGCAAAGTGTTCCCAGCTTTGGAGTCTGGGAAACTGCTGAAGTCCTGTGCCCTGGGGCAGTACAGCAGCTGGCAGCTGCCCTGCCAGAAGACATGATGAGGATTTTGATGTTCTGGCATTAAAATCAGGTCCTAGGCATGACCACCGTTGGTTGGTGTCCTTCAAGCCAAGCTGAAGGGGTAGCTTTCGGCCCTGCCCCACACCACCACCACCCATCTGGTCAGCTGCTTAGAGAAGAGCCTCTTCCCCAAGTGTGTGCCTTTTCCAGCTCCTTACCTGGTCCAGGGATTTTCCAGTCTCACTGGTACGAAGGCAGGAGGCTTCTCTCCTTATTCTCTGCAGCCTCCCAGGGAGATGCTTGTGTTACGAACTCATGGCTATGGTCTTCTAGGTCCTCCAGAGGTCGTGAGGCACAGTGAGGTGGGGCTTAGCCAGAACTTCCTGACCAAGTGGAAGAAGCCAGGGGAGATGTCGGAGGTCTCCAGGTGGGTCCAGAGAGAGGACAGTGCAGACAGGGAGTGACCTCTGAGAATGAGCAGGGCTCAAGGCTCAAGAGCAGTGTTAGGAAACATACGCTGTTGTCTTTCTAGGTTGAGCAGAAGCTCTTGAACACTTCAAATGTCTGTGACCAGGACCCCATAGTGTCCAGGATCCCATAGTGTCCATCTCTGTGGCTGAGATGAGCGCTAGAGAAAGGTCCTTGGATCAGATGGCCAATGTCCTTGCTGGGCTGGGTGCTCCCCTAGCCAGACCCTCCCAGGAAAGCCAAGCATCAAACCCCTAAACACTTTTTTAGCCCTTCTGAGCAGGACTGCCAAGCTTCCTGGCCCCTCTCCAGCCTCCTTGTGGTCTGCAGCCTGCATTAGAGCCATTCAAACGGGGTGGAGTCTGAGCTGGGGCGGAGGATGAGCCCTGTGGAAAGCTACAACACTGTTCTCCGCACCACCAGGCCAGCCTCCCAGCTGCCTCAGTGCGTCGGCACCTTGGGGTTTTCCTTCGCTTCTGTGGAGAGACCTGTCTTTTCTCCTTCTCCTTGCTTGGAAGAGCTCATATGGGGACTAACTAGGAAGCCCCGGACACCTTTTAGTTCCTTGCCCTTGTTTTGTACCTTTCAGAGCCCTGACAAGGCCCCAGTAGCTGCCCACAGGTCTTAGCTTCATCTCTGTCCAGTTAGTTCTCCCCACCCATCTGCCTGTCTGCTGCCTTCTGCTGTCACCTCAGCGATGCCAGGGCTCCTCTGTCTGACTGACCAGTCCTTACCCTGCTAACAGCCACAAGCACTCGTTCCCTATGAAGCAATTCGGGGCCGTGTTCCCAGCACACATGTTCCCAGCATCCCATGGGGCAGCACCATTGTCTTGGCCTTCAGAGGTCAGGCCATTTGTGTGAGGCTGCACAGTGGCATCTAGCAGAGCTCAGACCAGCCCCTGTGCCGCTCAGTGGTGTTATTATCTTCTTTTTGGTATTAAAAAAAAGAAATAACATTCAGTGTGCAGCGGTCCTCAGCATGTGTGTGGGATTGGTTCCAGGACCCCTGTGCTCAGACATTGAGGTCCACGGATGTCAAGAGGCTTGATGAAATGGGCTGGATTTGCATATCCCTGACTCGTGTCCTCCTGTGGACTTTACATCATTCTAGGTTACTTAGTACCAGGTAGAGTATGAGCGCTATATAAAGTTATTACCCTATATTATTTAAGGACAGTGACAAAAGTTTTTACTTGTTCAGTACAGATACATTTTCCCCAAATGTTTTTAACTGTGGTGGAGGGCCTGGCCACCTGTATAGTCAGTCTGTCTGTTACCACTTAATGTGCATAAAAAGGAGAGCTCAGAAGGTCTTGAGGCTGGGCCAGAATGACAAATCTGAGCCTGAGTAGTCTCTCAGCCCTAAGGGCTTCCGGTTCCACAGCGGGTGTCCAAGCAGAGCTGCTCCTCCTCCACCTGGGCGATGCAAACCCTCTGACTGCCTTCTCCCTCCTTTTCCACACAGAAGAGATTGTGGCCCATGCCAGCAATGTGTCCTCACTGGTGCTGGGCAAAGCGTCGGGACGGCTGCTGGCCACGGGCGGGGATGACTGCCGTGTCAACCTGTGGTCCATCAACAAGCCCAACTGCATCATGGTGAGTCTCAGGTGGCGGGCCCGGGAGCAGGTGACTTCTCGGGCACATCCTCTGGGGCCAGCCCAGGCAGGGAGTAGGCACAGCACACTGTCATGCTACCCCTGGCTGCCAGCTCAGGGGCAGGGACGGTGGCCGGCTCTCAGTCACCTAGCTGTGGGACAGAATTTGGGTTTGCGTGGGAAATCCGAAGAAACCCCTGGCCCGTGGCTTATTCCTCCTGCCTCTCCTGTTACCTGTGTGGAGATGGTCATTTTGCTTCCTTCCCAACCTCAGTCCACAAAAAGGATTTGCAGGGACCCCACGGGAGCTGGTTGGGGAGCTCGTTCTTTAGTGGCAGCTTTTCCTGCTTACACAACCAGATGCAAGGCTGGAAAGTGCCTGGCAAAGCAGGACAGCACAAAAGAGGAAAAACATAAAATGAGTCAGAGACAGTTCTATTTTCCAAGACCAGTACAGTTGATATTTTGATCTGTGCCTTTCTAGGTGTTGAAATACACAAATACTTGCAGACACATACATAAAAATATATCTTCCAATTACTCTCTTACTCTTGTGTAACTGTAACCTGGTCTTTTAGAATTAACAATGTTATGAGAATTTTCCTGTGTCAACAAATATTCTTTTACGACACCATCTTTAATGGCTTCCTGGTATTCCAGTGGAGGGATGAGCTGTAATTAAATTCACCATGCCCTGTTATCAGCATGAGGCTGAGTCCAGGTTTTTGGCTTTGTTAAACCACACTGTGGTGAGCATCCTCGTCTACTCCGACCTGCAGTGGGTTGGTGATCACTGTGTTTAATCTAAGGGTGTGTGCTTTTTAAAAAGCTTTCAAAACATCTTGCCAAATTACCCTCCAGAACCCAATCTGCATTCTCACCAGCTGTGTAGGAACCCGCCCCCCGATCCTTTCCAACAGAGAGAATTATTCTTTTGACTCTTGATCAAATAAACATAAAGAGAAAATGGTGGGAGGTGACATTCATCACTTCAGTGTTTCTGTTAGACCTACGCAGGCCACAGCCATTGTGTCACTCTTTACGCAGACAGACTTGAGATTCAGTTTTGATGTTACTTGTTCAAGGGTTCTTTCCTCCTGATATTCCAGTCACATGCACAAGTTGGAAGAAATAATCAGAAACAGGACGTGAACTGACCCTGCTCTTCCCCCCAGAGCAGAACAGCAATGTCTGGGGCCTGGCGTCAGATATCACCTGCAGCCTCTAGGCCCCCAGTTGGCTCTAACTGGTATCTGTCTCCTTACTCCCCATAACGCCCCTACCCTGGCTGTGGGTACCTCAGAGCCACTGAAATCTTCTGCCTGGGAATTTATCTCCTTCATTTATTTGTTTACCTTGGAATAAATGGGACACCCATGTGGCTCAACATTGAAAAGACTGAACAGTCAAGTCTTTCCCTCTCCCCTGACTCCCTGCTGTGTCCTTCTAGATTTATCCTGAATACAGACAAACAAATATATTCTGTGTTCCTACTCCTACTCTTTACTCAAAGGGCATCATGCCGCAAATACCATTTTCCATCTTTTTTGCCTAAACGTTTTATGGGGATTAATCTCTTATCAGAATTAAAGTTTTGCCATATTTGTGTGTGGTGTGTATGGGGTTGAACCCAAGGCCTTCACACTGAACTACATCTCTAGCCCTTTTTATTTTGGAGGCAGTCTCCCTAAGACACTAAGTTGCCCAGGCTGAGGTTGAACCTGTAGTAATCCTCCAGCTTCAGGCTCCCAGAATGCTGGGATTGCAGGTGTGTACTACCACGCCCCACTGGCTCATTTGTTTCAATGGCTGAATAATTTTCCACTGCATGGGGGACTATGGACACCAGCACTTAGCCTCAAGACTCCTGCAGCAGCAGATAATACTGGATTTGTATTGTTGCATGAACTTGTACATGGCAAAGGCTAGCTCCCTGGCCTGGAGTCGCTGGTTTGAAGAGAATGTGCCTTTCTGACATGGGTAAGGTTTGCCCAGTTCTGTTCCGGGGTGTCTGTACCCATTCGGACCCCTGCTGGAGTGGGGTAGGAGTCAGACAGGCTGCAGGTAGGTGTTAGGCTTTGGGGGTAGATCTGCTGAGGAGCGGGTCCCTTCCCCAATTCTCAGTGGAAATGTCCACTTAGCAAGCAGTGATGGAGTCACCATGGTGCCTTGGGGAGTCCAGCGACAGGCAAAGGATAGCAGACACCATGGACTTACTTTCCAGCTTCCTCCCCAAAGGGGCCGCCAAGTGCACCCAGCCTAGCTCTGTCTGCCCTGGGTGGGTGAGAGCCCACTTGTGCCCTAGTAGAGACACTCCCAGACGCCCCTATCTTTTACAGCAGGGTCCCAGATTGGGCCTGGCAGCCCTGAGCCAGGATCCCCAAGGAAGGCAGCAAACCCTCCACGGCTTCCCTGCAGAGTGCAGGGCCAGACAGTGGAGGTGCGAGCAGCCTAGGCAAAGGCCATTTGGATTCTGGACCAAAGGATCAATGTGCCTTTCTTTATCTTTTTTCTAGACAGGGTCTTGTTATATAGTTCAAGCCGACCTTGAACTCACCTTGTAGTCCAGGCTGGCCTGGAATTCACTGCTATACTCCTTTCTGCCTCAGCCTCCCAAGTGCTGGCATTACAAGGCAGGTACCACTATGCCTGGCTAAGGCTCTTTCTGTATCTTGATGGGCTGCGCCCCTTCACTTCTGTAGGTGATGTCCACACCAGGGACACCAAGGGCGGTGCTTGGAGGGTGACTGGGATTTTGCTGTCTTGTAGTCCTGGCAGCTGTGGCTAGGAGAAATGGCTGTGCAGAAACGGTCTGCAGGAGGGCCAGGGCATGGCCCGTGGATCAGAGCAGCCTCCTGCCTTTAGCCACTCCTCGCTGAAGACTCTCACTTGGACCCCAAATTTGTGACAGCAGCGGGCGGGGGGGGGGGTGTCCCTACAGCACACTGAAGCTGCCTGCCTCTCTCCACAGAGCCTGACGGGTCACACGTCCCCTGTGGAGAGCGTCCGCCTCAACACCCCAGAAGAGCTCATTGTGGCCGGCTCCCAGTCGGGCTCCATCCGCGTCTGGGACCTGGAAGCTGCCAAAAGTAGGCCCACTGTCCCCACCCCCACGCCTGGTTCATTCTTAGGCCCGCGCCAGGTTGTGCCGCTTTATCCATCTGACCAGATGGTGCGGTACCCACCTGGCTGTTGGCCTGGCAGCAGCATGGGCTGCTGTCACCTCAGCGGCTGGCACTGAGGGGCACCGAGAATGTTTGAATGAACAAACCACAGGGAAGGGCAGATGCACAGGTGGGAGGCTGTGGATTGGGACCTGGGAAGATGTCACTGGGGCCCCTGCAGGATACGTGGGTGAGTGGGTGGCTGTGTGGGGGGAGCTGTGAAGAACTGGGGCGCAGGTGCCCCCGTTGCGGGTGACCCACACTGCACTCCGCTCGGTTATTACAGGGACACATGTGTCAGGTGGCCAAGTCTTCTGCTGCTTATAATGTTTGTCTTAATTTAGTTTCTCCTGATAGAAATTTAAGTGTGTGGTTTAGAGTCCGGGGCAGGTGGTTCTAGGATCAGTCGCGATGGAAAGAGGAAGCTTCTTCCCATCCCCAAACCTCACCTTTCTGTCCTTCACCTGTCATCGTGCCAGTTGCATCCACTTTTCTAAACAACAGGTGACACTGCAATCTCTTCTTTTCTTGAATGAAGGCCCACTAAATACTTCCTGCTGTAGGAGACGATGGTTTGGCTGTCACAGCCATCCTAACCCCTCGTCCACATTTTTCTATCCTTCCTCCCAGTGTCTCCATTTAAGTAGTCAGAATTTTTTTGTTTGGTTTGGGGTTTTTTTGAGACAGGGTCTTGCTGTACAGTCTAGGCTGACCTCAAACTCACAGCGATCCACCTGCCTCGTCCTCCCAAGCTCTGTCTCTTCAGGGCCCCCACAAGTCTCGCTTTCCCTGTAGGTGGGCTGCCATTGTCACAAGGCAGCAAGTACAGCACTGCCAGTCCTGCTGATTTATCAGAAGAATCCAGAAATCTGAGCATTTCTGTGGAATCCACCCTCTTCTCAGTGTCACCAGCTGACAGGTGTGTTCTGTGAACATGGCACAAGCCGGCACAGAACTCACAAACGGAGCTTCTGCTTTTGCCACTTCCGGTGTAGCAGGCAAGCAGGTCATCTTCTGTAGTCTGTGAGAGTCTGGATTTTGCTGAGGCTGCCTTTGCCAGACAGCCCCTCGTGCCTGGCTGAGCTTCATAGCCTCTCTGGGCCTTAGTCCTGGCCCATGTCCGTGGCCATGCAAACCCTCTGGTAAGGTTCATTCTGCCCCAGAAGGGCAGTGGTCTTATGTGATGATCTTCAGGAAAAACAGTGCCCTGGGCCTTGAGTGACACCTGCCTATCCTGCAGTCATCTGTTGAAGAACAACAGGGCCCCAGGACCCCGTGAGAACAAACGGGCTGCACGCCTTGCTTGTTGGCACATGGCCCTGTGCCCAGCCACACCAGAACCAGGGCGATTGTATTCAGGCACCTTTGGCCTCACACAAGCTGCAAGGAGCATGCCAAGGATGGGAAGGCGGCCCGCTGGGGTTTCAGGCAGCCACCCAGAAACCTCTGCATGGACCTGAATCCCAGCACATGACCTTTGCTAATCCCCTGAGGCGCAGGGGGCCAGAGGGAGAAGCCAGCAATGCTGTGTTCCTTCCCAGCCTCCCTAGCCACTGTATTTCACTCAGAAGGGAAACATGAGTGACTCCTTGAGGAGAAATAGAAACCGAAGACCTCGGCTTCTGGAGCACTGGGTCCAGATGGCTGCTGCATGGACACTTGTCACATGTGCACTGGCTTGCCAGTGGAGTGGGCCCCGCACCCCGTGTGCGATGAGAGTCTAACAGGTTCTGGTACTGAGCCAGGTTGGCATGGCCTCTCATCTAGCAGAACCTGCAACTTGAATCCCCTGTGCTTGCCACTCTGCCATCTGCTGCCTTGAGTTGGGGGCTTCCCAGATGGCAGAGAAGCTGGCCCTCAGCGGTGGTGCTCGGACCCAAGGCCCACCTTCACCCCATTCACTCGACTGTGACAGTAACAAAAGGCCAGGTGCCAACAGGGCTCTGAGAGAGACCCCCCACCCCCTTCATAGTGGTTGTCTTAGAATCAGCCTGCTGCTAGGGGATTCGGGCAGAGGCTGGGAAGTCCTGTGTGGGGCAGACACACCTGAGTGCCCTCTACTCTGTAGTGCCGGGATCCTCTGACCAAGTCCAGACATCTCCCAAAAGAGTTGAGCAAGCAGGGGCAGAAGTCAGGCCGGAAGAATGTCGTCCTGCCGGCTTCTCACAGCACAGCCAGAAGGTGAGGGCGGGCCAGCCAGTGGGTCCCATAGGAAGGCAGTGCGTGCCCTGAGAAGCCAGCCCACACACACGGGTGGGACCTGCCATTTCATTGCAGGGCAAGGCGGGATTTCAGGCTCTGGCTAGGGGATGCAGAGTAGGTGGATCTGGGCAGCGTGTACTTGAGGCTCCATAGCCGGCAGAAGAGTGTGGAGCTCTCGCAGCACAAGGCAAGGAGGGATGGAGGCCCAGAGCTGATGGCGGTTGTATTGGACATTCACAGGACAGACGTGGCAGGTGCCTAGTCACACTCCCCCGGCATGAAGGGGCATAGTCCCCTGCGGCACAGGGCGTGGAGGCCACATGAAGCGAACTCTGCCCTTAAGGCAGAAGCAGACAGCAGCTACTTTTATTCTGTGGTCACCTAGGCCTGCCCTGCCCATATGGCCCAAGCACCGATTCCTCCCTTGCAGGTGAAGTGCACTGCAAAGGACTCTGCAGAAGAGCAGAGCTGGCCTGGCTTCCAGCTCTGCACACCGTACTTGGGCCTCAGGCTGGCAGCTGAGCTCTGCCTACTTCCTGGCACGGTCAGAGGGACTTGGTGACCTAATGTGGCGACATTGCTTCGCTTGCTGAGCACTACAAGTGCTCTCTAGATGTCCTGGGCCCCAGGAGGTAGTGGATGGCCAGAGCTCTGGGTGGTGCCTTGTCCCTGAGGCCAGAGAGGGAGAAGCAAGACGCATGTTCTCAGAGGAGGAGAAAAGAAAGGTCCAGTGTGGGGAACGGACAGGAATATAACTGGTGCTTATCAAGCATTTGATGCATGCCCAGCCTGTGCAAAGCACTTCCTTTGATTACTCAGTGCTGACCAAAGCCTAGCATGAGGCTCAGAGAGCGAGTATCCAAGGTCACACAGCAAGCTGGGAGCAGAGCCAGGACTGATTCCAGTTTTTCCTGGCTCCTGAGCCCAGGCCCAGGGTCAGGGGGGAGAGAAGAGCACACAGTAGGCTTCAGTTTACTCCAAACTCGGGTCTCAACTCTCCTGGGTCTGAAATACATATGGAGCCTTGACTATCCCCTGCCACGGAGAACTTACCTTATTTCACCTTCATGCCAACCTCACACTGGCAGGACTCCCACTCTGTGGCCCCAGCTCTTGTGGGCTGATCGGTTTCACCCAAACAGCAGAAATAAAAAATTTTTCAAAAAGCAAGACAAAAGGCCGAGCATTTAGCTCAGTAGTGCCACGCCTGCCCTGCAAGTACAAGGTCCTAAATTTGATCCCATGTCCTGGGGAAGGAAAAAAAAAAGCAATACAAGGGTAACAGATAGAAGTGGTACCACAGTATGCCCGAGCCAATGCAGGTTGCCACTAGGCTAGGCTGGGCTCAGCCACCGAGCTGCCTGCAAACCTGAAGGGTGGCCGATGTGGCTTCTGTACAGAGAAATAGGGAATTGGTCCCAGCCTGGGCCGCGTCCTCCCTGTGTGCTCCCAGTTCTCACTGCCTCAGTTTCCCTCACTAGACAGGTGTCCTCCCCAAGGGCCGTGTGAGCCCCCGGCCGTGCCTGCTGCGTGCCCTCACTTCTGTCTACTGATAGGACCCCTCACCCCCCACACTGATATCTGCTCAGGAACCCGCCACCTCTAAGGAGCCTTTCAAGATTTCTCTTCTTGACTGAACAGCTACTCCTAGTGCTAGAGTCTCCCTCCCTCCCCCTCTGTCTCCCTCTCCCCCTTCCTCTGTCCTGTCTTTTCCTCCTTCCCTGAAGTCTCTGGTAGGGAACACTCGCCCACAGACACCCACAGGGCCAAGGCTGTGTGCAGTCGTCCTACTGGGCCACCTGGGGGCTTTGCTCACCCAGGCTATGCGGAACTGGGAGTGTGCGTGAAGGCGGGAGTGGCCGTCACCACCAGAGAGAAGTGGGACACCAGTGTTTGGTGGTGCAGGAGTGCACAGTGCCTGCCTTCTGTCTCACGAGCTCTCATGCCTTCTGCTCCCTTTTGCCTTCTCAGTTCTTCGTACACTCATGGGACACAAAGCCAACATTTGCAGCCTGGATTTCCACCCCTATGGCGAGTTCGTGGCCTCTGGTTCCCAAGACACAAACATCAAAGTGAGTCGCCTCTCTGAGTGGCAACTTGCCTGACGGTGGGCTCCGTCTGCCTCTGGAGGTGTCCTCCCCGCCTGACGGCATCTCACCTGTCCTGGGAATGGGACACGCAGGCAACTCATCAGACATTGGGCTGAGAATGCCCACACGGCGAAGGATAGCCAGGCCTCTGTCACTGTGACTGAGACCGGAAGGGGCACAGAGCCCCCTCTGCTCACAGCTGCACCCTGCCCTTGGCCCAGCTCCTCGTCATAACCTCTTATGACACTGCCCTCGTCTCCTCTCCCCACAGCTCTGGGACATCAGGAGGAAGGGCTGCGTCTTCCGATACAGGGTAAGAGCAGCACCCTGTCTTAGAAGCGAGGTACGGTGGGGACTGCAGTCCATGTGGACGAGACGTGGACTGTGGCTGGAGCAGAATAGGATGCTGTCAGTGGCCCGGCCCAGTCCCTGTATGAGTTTCCACCAGTCACTGGATCATAACCATGTTTATCCAACCACTGTGTACCTCATTTGCAGGCAGGTAACTGGTGTCGTTAGGTAAATGGGGCTCTACTCACGTGAGTTTGGCTGCAGGGTGTTCAGAACCTCTGATGTTCAAAGCTGTCATTTAATTCTCGCAAAGGGACCATAAAATGTTTCCCAAATGATATGATCACATTGTGTCCTGCACACCTGGACTCGTGGAGAAATGTCCAGTCTGACAACTCCCAGCCGGGGCTGTCTCCAGGCCAGCTCCCCAGGAAGGCACTGTGGAGACTTGGGGTACAAGAGCTGGGGGCAGGCCTTCCCGGCCCAGGCCCTCAGGTGAGCCCTGTGCCCTGCCCTCCCTCCACAGGGGCACAGCCAGGCCGTGCGGTGTCTCCGGTTCAGCCCTGATGGGAAGTGGTTGGCATCGGCTGCAGATGACCACACAGTGAAGGTGACTCCTGGCCAGATGTGGACGTGGGGCCTGGGGTCTGCTGGTCACACCCTAGCTGCGTCCTTGTATGGCCCCAGCCTGTCTAGGGTGGGAGGTTGGTGGACAGAGCTGGGGCTGGATTAGGAGAGTGGGCAATCAATGCCAAGTTTGTTCCTGACGGCACCTGCCCTACCCCCAGCTCTGGGACCTGACTGCCGGCAAGATGATGTCCGAGTTCCCTGGTCACACGGGCCCTGTTAATGTGGTAGAGTTTCACCCCAATGAGTACCTCCTGGCCTCTGGCAGCTCTGACAGGTGAGCAGGACACTTCGCCGGGGACCACTATCCTACTACCCCATCTCAGTCCCATCTCCCTCTCCTGTAACTTTGGTTCCTGGATCTGTGTTTCAACAGGCAGTTCAGGGTCTGAGGCCCCAGTGGGTCCCCAAAATAGGGCCGGGCCATGGGGCTCCGCCTCAGACACACTCACCTGCCCACTGGCTGTGTGGGTCAGGCCCACTGTAGTGGCCACCCTTAGTGGCCCTGGCCTGGGCAAAAGGTCCCTGGAGAGGAGGACCAAAGGTGCCTGGGCAAAAGGTCCCTGGAGGCTTCCCAGGCCGTGCGCTTTGTGACAGGGTGTGTCACAAAGCTCCATATTCTCAGCTCCATATTCTCGCTTTGCGAGAATTAAATGACAAAGCTGCCAGGGTGCAGCTTTGTGACACAGTGTGGCTCCCTTTGCAGGACGATCCGTTTTTGGGATCTGGAGAAGTTTCAGGTGGTGAGCTGCATCGAAGGAGAGCCAGGGCCTGTCAGGTACCCCCAATCACATGAGCGGGCCCAGCCCTTCCTCTTCTTTTCTCCAGGCAGCAGGTTGGGGGATGGAGAGAGCTTTCCTGTCCCTGCTGCTGCTTCCTATTTGTCCGGGCTCCGCTTGTTTCCCAGGTGGCAACAGGCTGGGTCCCCCGGGAGCCACAGCCAACTCTTGCCTGTCCCAGGAGCGTCCTCTTCAACCCGGATGGCTGCTGCCTGTACAGTGGCTGCCAGGACTCGCTGCGTGTCTACGGGTGGGAGCCTGAGCGCTGCTTCGACGTGGTCCTCGTCAACTGGGGCAAGGTGGCTGACCTGGCCATCTGCAACGACCAGCTGGTGAGGGTCAAGGCACTCACCACCCACCTCCCCTCAGGCCCTGTCGTCCTTGTCATCCGTCCTGCTGGGGTCTTGGTGCCAGGTCCAGCCCCAACTCTTTCATTTCCCAGATAGGCGTGGCCTTCTCCCAAAGCAACGTCTCCTCCTACGTGGTGGACCTGACACGGGTCACTAGGACAGGCACAGTGGCCCGGGACCCCGTGCAGGACAGCCGGCCCCTGACAGAGCAGGCGTCCAACCCTAGCGCCCCACTCCGGCGCATCTACGAGCGGCCCAGCACAACCTGCAGCAAGCCCCAGAGGTGGGGTGCTGGGGCCCTAGGAGGGCATGGGAGGCTCCAGGGTGGGCTTGACCAAAGCCTTCACTGCCAGGGTGAAGCACAACTCAGAGAGCGAGCGCCGCAGCCCCAGCAGTGACGATGACAGGGATGAGCGTGAGTCCCGGGCCGAGATCCAGAATGCCGAGGACTACAACGAGATCTTCCAGCCCAAGAACAGCATCAGTGAGGCACTCTGCACTGAGCCCTGGGTCACTAGCTCTCTGTGGTCCTCCCAGGGATGGCCTTGCTCAGGCCTCCATCCCTTAGCCAGTCCCTAACCCCACCCAGGCCTAGCTTCTCCGCCCTGTCCTCTGGCTCTTGAGGGGCTGTGCTCATGGACTGAAAGTAGGAATCTGGCGCACAGCAGAGGTCAGGGGGACTCTCAGAGTGCCACAGCCCCTGCTCTGAGCACAGGCAAGCCCACCAAGCACACGGGCTGGGAAGGCCAGGGCTGAGGGCTCCTGGGGCCGAGCACAAGCACACAGCTGGGAAAGCACCTTCCATGCCCACGAACCTCCTCACAGGCAGGAGCCCCAGGACCTCAGCTCCATATATTTTGGTAGGTCGGACGCCACCCCGAAGAAGCGAGCCCTTCCCAGCACCCCCTGAGGATGGTAAGTCAGGGCAGGGCCTGGCTTCTGGGGACCCTGCTTCCCCGGTCTACCCCTGTCCCGATATGACCTCTAGCCTTTCTCCCGCTGTGTCTTGTCTCTCCATCTGCATAAAACACCTCCTCTGCCCTGGGCAGGGTCCTGCTGACTAAGTGTATGCAGGGCAGGTGCTGCTCTCTGCCTGTGCCTGCCCACATCTGTGGGCGACAGCAGATAGACACACAGGAGTCTGCCCTGGGACACAGGCTACAGAGGACAGTGGGCTGGGCTAGGTAAGAGGGCAAGGGCAGGAGAGCCCCACGAAGACCAGAGACCCAGAAGGCCCTTTACAGTGGAAACAGAGTGACCCACTCAGGATGGAGAAAGGGGCATGGTGTGACCTTCCTGTCCTCCATAGCATCCCTGACCACCACCTGACGCCCCCTCACAGAACCAGCCATCTTCTCTGTCACTTTCTTAGAAGCCTCTCCCTCCTCCACTTCCTGTCTACCATCTACTCACCAGTCCCCACCCATGCTCCATTATAGTGACGATGGCTCTGAAACTTCTGGGTCCCACAACTAGGGGTGGGGAGAGAGACACATACCGAGCCCCATCTGCCTCTCCAGAACCCCAAGCTGCTGATGGCCTCCCCTCTCTAGTTCTCCCTGAGCTCCCCACTGTCTGCTGCTCCATCCCCAACTACAGAGCCACCCAGAGTCTCTCCAAGCCCTGTCCTTTCCCTCCTGTCCCTTCTCCTGGCCTACCCCAGTGGTCTTTTCCTTCTGCACCCAGACACGGCCACAGTGAAGGAGGCAGCAAAGCCCAGCCCTGCCATGGACGTGCAGTGCCCAATGCCAAACGTATGTCCAAGCAGCAGGCGTGATGTGGCCTGAGGGCTGCAGGCCCCTCCCTTGTGGGAGGCGAGGGGGCCTCTGGGTGGCCACCTGCTGAGCCTCTGACCCCTTCAGCTCGAGGTCCCGGCCCAGTCCCCGGTCCTCACATCCACGCCCACACCCAAGGGTGAGCCCGCCATCATCCCTGCCACTCGGAATGAGCCCATTGGGCTGAAAGCTTCCGACTTCTTGCCTGTGAGTAGAGACCCAGCCTCAGGGGTGGGATGGCAGCCGTGGGGCGAGGGCAGAGCTATGTGCCTGCTCCCGTGCCAGTGTCTGGGCCCGTGCCATAGGCTGTGAAGATCCCCCAGCAGGCAGAGCTGGTGGATGAAGATGCCATGTCACAGATCCGCAAAGGCCACGACACCATGTGCGTGGTGCTCACCAGCCGCCACAAGAACCTGGACACTGTGCGGGCCGTGTGGACCACAAGTGACATCAAGGCAAGTGCTTGGGGCCCAGCCACTCCCCCTCCACTCACCCCTCACCCGGTCTAGAGCTGAACTGAGGAGAGGCTGCGAGTGAGGTAGGGGAGCCCCAAGGTTGCACCATGACTGCTATTTCCTCCTGCATTATCGTCACAAGCTGCCATTAGCCCCCATGGTCCCCTCACGATGCTTTGTTTGCAGACGTCAGTAGACTCTGCCGTGGCCATCAACGACCTATCAGTGGTGGTAGACCTCCTGAACATAGTCAACCAGAAAGCGTAAGTGGCCGTGAGGCAGGGGGTGGCGGAGCAGAGCCGCCTGAGCCGTGAGCGCCACCCCCGGCCTCTCCCCAGCTCCCTGTGGAAGCTGGACCTGTGCACCACCGTCCTGCCGCAGATCGAGAAGCTCTTGCAGAGCAAGTATGAGAGGTAGGGCGAGGCCCGTCAAGTGTGAGCTGGCAAGATCTCAGGGCCCTGGGAGGGGGCTGGGAAGCACGGCTGGGTGGTCAGAATGTCATCTGTCTGTCTGTCCTCAAAGCTACGTCCAGACAGGCTGCACCTCCCTGAAGCTGATCCTGCAGCGCTTCCTGCCCCTGATCACAGACATCCTGGCCGCACCGCCCTCCGTGGGCGTTGACATCAGCCGCGAGGAGAGGTAAGAGCCAGGCTGATGTGCCCGAACAGCTTAGGAAGTACATGGTGTGTCCGTGAGGCCAGAGCTTAGGACATGGGGTCCCTGCGTGGCCTGGCTGTGCCCCAACCCCTGGGATGGCTAGGGGTCCTGGGCCCGTCTGCGTTTCGAGAAGGGGCAGCGTGGGATGCTGAGGCTCTGCCCCTCACCCACAGGCTGCACAAGTGCCGGCTGTGCTACAAGCAGCTCAAGAGCATCAGCGGCCTTGTCAAGAGCAAGTCCAGCCTGAGCGGCCGCCACGGCAGCACCTTCCGGGAGCTGCACCTGCTCATGGCTGCCCTGGACTGAGGAGCAGTGGACCTGGCCTCCCTCTTCTTCCCTGTGTGCCCACCGGCTCCCTGCTGCCCCTCAGGCCAACCTGGAGGAGGCGGAGCGGGGCCCTGACCGTGTTACTCCTTCAGCAGCTGCCCAGCTTAGCCCAACTCTTGCTTCTTGGGGCAGCAAACACAGCCCCAGGGCTGCTGCTATAATTTATAAGCAGATTTTATTAAATTTGTAACTGTTCACGGTTTGATTGTACAAGGGCCATCCTCTGGCCATGCAGCTCACCTATGATGGCCTGCCCTGTCTCTGCCCCTCCCAGCCCCAGGGATGGTATGCCAGGCTGTGCCCAGAAGGGGGCAGCAGAGTGAAAGACGTGCCAGTTTCCCTTGGTGTAAAGGGTGAGGCAGTAGGTACCCAGGGCTGTAGGAAACAGAGTAGTCCTTCATCCATCTCTGCCACCCTCCCAGCTGTCCTTGAGTCTCTGCAGGATAGCAGGATCTTAGTCTTGTAGACATGGCCACCAGTTGGCTGGCCCAGTGCCCTCTGGAGGGTGGGAAAGGAGAGCACCTTCTCCTTCTGCTCCAGGAGCCCCCGCACAGGTTCCCTGGGACTGCACAGAGGGCAGGGTCCCAGGAGTGCCAGGAGGATGACGGTGTCATCGCTGGTGAGTTTCAAGACAGGAGAGGCCAGGACAAAGAGAGAACAACGGTGGGGTGGAGCTCGGCATGGACTGAACCTCTGCAAGCCTGTAAGCTCTGCGGG
This sequence comes from Petromus typicus, assembly GCA_004026965.1. NCBI lineage: Eukaryota > Metazoa > Chordata > Mammalia > Rodentia > Petromuridae > Petromus > Petromus typicus. Next base: position 129,301 of record PVIR01000349.1, read on the forward strand.
GCCTGAATCGCCTGTGACATGGAGGTGACACTGTGGGACAAGCAGGTATTGCAGCACACAGATGCCTCATAAGGGTGACCTTGACCATAAACAGAAAAAAGGCTTCCGGGCATGGACAGGGATGGCTCCTGGGTCCCCCTGTTCGGGATGCGTGCTCCTGACTGCAGAAGGCAGATGGGGAGATGGCAGGATGATCCAACCGTAGGCTCCCAAAACCAACACACTCAGAGGACACTTATGTAAAAAGGTTTTTATTTTAATAAAAATGGCTAAATTCCAAAAGTTCTTAAATAGGATTTCAGAGGGAGGAAAATGTCAGGAAGCCAGTGAGCAAGGAAAGTGCCTGGTGCCAGGCAGATGCGGGGCAGAACCTTGCCCACTGGTCTTCTCTGCCAGCCATAAATACAGCCCGGCCATGGCAGGTAGCCGGGTTCCTATGTACACTGAGGAACACGGTACATGCCCCTGTGGGATGCCCCTCACTGCCCACTGGCGCGGGCTTGTACCGTGGAGCCCCTGGGCCTTCCCAGAGCCCCTTGGGGCCATGCACTAGGAGTGGGCTGCCTGGCCCTCCCTCAGTCTTGGCAAAGGAGCTGGGCCAGCCCAGCAAGAGGCCCACCCTCCCACCCCCCGAGGGCCAGCTCCAGTGCCCAGAGCCTGCCAGGCAGAGCGGGCCATTTCCGGTCAGAGCCACAGCCGAGGCACCACTTCCTTCTGAATGAGTCTCATCCGTGCAGCAGAGCAGGAGGCCTCCACTTCCATCCCTGACCTGCAGCAGGAGCAGGCTGACTCCAGGAGTGGCATGTCCTTGTCCTTACACAGGCACCGGCCTCATCTTCCCTGTGGGGGAGGCAGAGGTTCTCGGCTACCTGCAGCCATGGTTGGGCCCATAGCAGGGCAGGGGCAAGAGGGGCAGGGAGCCCAGCGGAAGCACACAGACAGCACGCAGCAAAGCACAGGCCCAGCCTGAGCAGCTGGACCTGTGTAGCCCTTCACCTGCAGCAGGCGACAGGTGGGTGGCGGGCAGCCCTGGGCCACTGGCCCCACACTCACCTGGAGACTGCAGCCCCAGCCGTCAGGCTGAAATCAAAGTGACAGGCATCTCACTGGAGGGCTTGTCTTAACCGCCAAGGTCCTGCCGCCCCCCAGCCCCTGAATGTCCTCTGGATTCAAGGACTGCACAGGTCCTTGCATGAGGGAAGCCCACTCCTCACATGAAGTGAGCCCTGAGCTTTCTGCCCTTCACCCCACAAGAACACCAGCATCAAGGCCCAGGAAAAGAGAGGCGGCCTGCCTCCAAGAAGCTCGTGTTAGCACCTTCTCTCCTGGGGCCCGGTTTTCCCATCTGTAAAATGGACACAGTACTGACTGCTTTCCAGGGCCAGGAGAGGTGTGTGGCTGGCTCCAAACAGTTTTTTTTTTAGTTTTTTTGAGACAGGGTCTCGCTTTGCAGCTACGGCTGGCCTTGAACTCCCGGCAATCCTCCTGCCTCTGCATCCCAAGTGCTGAGATTACAGGCGTGAGCCACCACGCCCAGCTAAACA
>PVIR01000349.1:130944-191636 GCA_004026965.1 Petromus typicus
CCCTGAGCTCAGCCTCCAACTCACATCACAATCCTCCTGCCTCTGCCTCCCGAGTGCTGGGATTACAGGCGTGAGCCACCACGCCCGGCACTGTGGTATGTGGTACTGGTTGCTGCTGGGCGTGGGTCTCCACACCCAGTATTGTTATGTGGTTACCGGGGAATCGAACCCGGGTCCTTGCGCTTGCGAGACAGGCACCGGAACCACTGAGCTAACTCCCCGGCCCCCTACAGCTAAACATTTTTTAAATAAGTTTTTCAAAGAGGAAAGAGAAAGACCTTCCAGATAAGGAACATGGCCATTACAATTGTGTGGAGAGCTTACCTGAGGGCTGCATCTTCCTCCGGATGGAGCCAGGGCGGCTGGAGGTCCCAGAGGCAGGGGCCGAGTGTGTGCGTGTGGTCTGCTGCGGTGTCGGACAGGTTGGCTCCACCTGCGAACAGGAAGGGCAGTGAGCTGGGGGCCATAGCGGACCTGGCTTCTCACCCCCACACCGCATTTCCCTCCATTCTGAAACTTGAGTCCGTGCAAGAGTCACACGAGAATCTCTGTGGAGAATTAGCTCCTGCTGTGCACCAGCCATATGCCAGGCCCAAGGACCAGCTGATGCCCCCCAAGTACCTCTGATGCCCCCCATGTACCTCTGATGCCAAGACAGACTTGGGGCTACAGGGTTTGGGTTCAAGTTCTCACTCCAGCCCAGGCAGCTGCCCCCACCTCACAGGTCTCCCCATGCCATGACCCACAAAGCCAGCCTGGGATCTGCCTCAGACGGGCTGCAGTAGCTCCATACCTCCAGATGCTCCTGGCTTGACCAGGACCCGAGCTCTGTGCGGCGTGACCCGGGACCCAGCTCCACGGAGCGCACCCTCTCAGCGAACCTGAGGGAGTAGAGCGTCTCGCTCGTGTTCTTCTCCACAGGGGACACCTAGAGGACATGGGAGGTCACATCCCACCCAGGCCAGCTGGCTGCCCCCACAGCGCAGCACGGTCCCCAGAGAAGCTATGGTGCACAGGAGAGGGGCAGAAAGCAGGGGCGGCAGCAGAGATCTCACGGGCAGAGAGGGACTGGCAAGGTGCCTGAAGCTCTGCGCAGCTGACGTGGGAGCTGCCTGGGCAGGGTCCTTTCCCAGGAAGCCCCCACAGATGCATGGCCAAGGGCAGAGTCCCGGCTCTCACCTGCACCACCATGAGCGTCTTGCTATCGCCACTCAGTGAGTCCTGCAGCAGGTAGGTGAGCTTGGAGTTGCGGAAAGGCACGTGGCCCTGTCGAGAGCGCAGGGCAGCAATGACGTCCCCCAGGGCCGACAGTGACTTGTTGATGTGCTGTGCCTCCCGAAGGCGGCTGCCCTCGGCGCCTGACTTGCCTACTCGTTCAGAGCCAGCCAAATCCACCAGGTTCAGCTTCCCTGCAGGGAGGGTGTCAGGGAGGTTAAGGCTGCCCAAGGAGGGTCCCTTGGGTCCCAGGAACCCAGGCCCAGCTGCCATCTCTCACCTGTGGTGCGGATGCCTGTACTGCAGTCCCGGCCCTGGACCGTCACGATGAGCAGCGCGTGCGAGCGGGAGCTGTGCTCATTCATGTTAGTGAACTCCGTGGTGCGATTGGCATGGCCGAACTCAAACACCTGCGTGCCAGGCGGAGCGCAGGGTGAGAGCAGGGCTGTGGCTGCCTGGCCCAGAGCCCCTGCCGAGGGAGGTGCACATTCCCTCCTGTCCTACGCTATAGCAGTTCTGCTTAGAAGTGGGGTCAGGGTCTTGTAGCCCCTCACCTTGTTGATGTCAGCCACACTCTGCACCCGGAACCGGGTCAGCCCTGGCACATACAGCTGCCCACTGCCGTCTGGGCACAGTCGAATCTCCAGCTTCTCCTGAGGCTCTGTCCCCAGCAGGTCCCTGGAAGGCAGGCAGGACGATTACTCCCTGCTCCCACTTCCGTTTCCCCGCACTGGCCTCCCCCTTGGAATGTCCTCCCCACCCCTCACACAGCCACGGACCATCAGCTACATCATCCTCCAGCTCCTCCCTACACTCAGCTGACATCGGGAAAACTGACTATTCCTCAAACTCCTGAGACACAGCCCATGGGCCACCCTCCGACCGCCCACTCACCACTGCTTGGAAGAGCCTGCGGGTAGAGAGAGGGGATCCTGGCTCTGGGGCCCAAGCCGCTCATAGACAACCCTCCCAAGGAGCACTGGGGCTCCAGGCTGGGGCCTGACTGCATTTGATCTGAGAACTGAGCCCCTGCCAGAAAGCAGAGAGGCCTCACCGCCCCAGGGGCCCCACAGTTGCCGGGACAGCTCTCGGTACCCCAGGCCCACCTGAGGATCTCATTATAGATCTCGGCAGCGCTGACAGTGATGGTGTACTCCCAGTCAGCTGCCTTCTCCCGAACCTCTGAGAAAAGCAGCTGCAGGGCCCGCTGGTTGATGCCCGGGTTCTCAGGGGTTCCCTGAGGGTGCAAGAGAAGGCCTCAGTGACCCTGCAGACACTCGTGGCATCTGTCACCCCAAGCCCTTGCTTATCCTTTCCAGGTGAGCCTCCCTGCTCACAGAGTACCCTCCACCTACGCAAAGCAAACAGCTCGCCTTCCCAGGCCTCTGTCTCCCTTCCTCTCCAGCAGGATCACCCAGCCAGGATGGTCCGAAATGGGGTGGAGGGCCTGGGTGCACACCCGCCCTGCCAGGACCTCATGGGGGCAGCAGGAATGAGGGATCCCTTCCTGTTGCCCATGTGAGGTTCAACATCAGGAGGCCGTGGGCAGGGCTGTGTGGGTGCTGAACGGGAGGCAAAGCAGAGTGGGCAAGGGCCCTGGCCTTTCCAGCAGGACTCTGGAGGCCTCGCCCAGGCCCCAAAGGCTCTTGGGAAGTGCGGCCCTCGCCTCCCACCCCTATTCCTGTGAGAGGCTTCCTATCAGGCCTCAAAGGCACCTCCTGACTCAGCCTGTGGTTCCGTGTCAGGGGCGGCCACCCCAGACAGCGGAGGCTGGCTCCACAGCTCCCTTGGGGCACTACTCCGTGATCTTCCTCAGGGGGGCTGCCAGGCCCCCAGGTCCCCTTCTTAGAGCCTCATCCTAGGCTTCGCTACCCTCCTGGCACCTGATGGGCACCTACTGACCTGCGGCCCTGGTGCCATCCATGTTCTGAGGGGCCACATACTGCTGGCTTACACTGGGATCCCAGCACCTGGTTGACACCTGACCCACCTCAGGGCTCAGCAGGGAGCTCGGGGGAGAAGTCCTATGAGGGCCTCAGCTCTGTGCGGCCCGAGACAGCTGGAATATGAGAAGGGCTCTGCACCCCACCCCCATCCTCTTCAGTTTCCCTAGAACTAGGGAGATGGGGTGGGGCAGGTTGGGGGCAAGAAGGCCACTACAATGGGCTCCCAGACCCCTTTCCACACTGCCTGGGGGGACCCAGTGTGCCTTCTGGGAAGCCAGCCCTTTGCCACTATCCAACACACAAGGTTCGTCATCTCAATGCCCTGTCTCAGCTGTGCTGCCTGTGCCCACCCCACAGTGCAGGGGGGACCTGTCTGCAGCAGCAAGAGCTGGGCCCCCCACATGTCCTGTCATGACTGAATCTGACGTGTCTCTCAAGGTCTCCTACCCAGAGAGCCAGACCTCAGTGTCCAGAGGCGGGGCCTACAGAGAAGATGGGGCACGAGGGCGCTAACTCCATCCGAGGATTATCTGCTGAGGTCTTAGTTCGGTGGTGAAAACAGGAGGTCTTGGGGGCCTGACCTCAGGGTCTGTGTCCGGCCTCTGGCCCTTTCCTGTCTGGCTCCCCCTGCTTCCGGGCTGCAGAAGTGGGCAGCTCTCCTCCACCATGGCACTTCTGCCTGCTGCCTGCCTTATGGGCTGAAACAGCCAAAATGAATCTCTCCCTTTAAATTGTTATTCTCAGCGACAAAAAGTTAACGCACCACATTATGTGGCCAGTCTGTCCCACTGCCTCGGCATCTCCTGGGGCCAGCACCCTCCTTCATCCAACCTGGTGGCCCAGGGCCCACTGGGGGACCACCATAAAGCAGGTGGGGGTTTATACAGGCGGCAGGACAGCTCCATCCCAAGACATCCTGATGACGTCATGGGGTCGTGACCTCAGGGCTGTACCTGAGAGCCCACACATAGCACAGCCTCTGCCTCCACGGCACGCACGATGCAGAACCATGAGGGCCGCCCCAGCCGCAGCAAAGGGGTGGCTTCACTCTGGAACCCCTGCTCCATCATGGGTACCCACCTCCATTGTGTACGTTTTGCCGGCACCCGTCTGGCCATAGGCGAAGATGCAGACATTGAAGCCATCGATGCAGGAAGTGATCAAGGCCTGTACCTCCTGGAAGACCTGGTGGGGTAAGGGAATGGGGGAGTGAGGGGCTTCGGGGGACCTCCAGCTCTAAGCCCAGCCACCTGCCTCGCCCAGCTCCTTCACATGGAACATGGCACAGGGTACATCAGCCAATACCTCGCTGTTGAGCATCATGACTAGTGAGTTGCCACCCTGGGCCCTGTGACGAGAGGACGGCCCGACTCTCCCCAGCTTCTCCACTCTCAAGGAGGGCTTAGCAAAAAGAAGGCACCTTCTCTGGCCTAGCTCTGCCCACCAGTGGACTGAGAACAGAGGCAAGAGAAGAGCAAAGCTGGGGGCCTAGCACTGGAGCGTGACTGGAAAGCCATCCTGGCAGAGGCCATGTGTATAGGGGGGCACAATTCTGGGCGAGGTGGGCCTGGCGTGAGCCACCCCTTTCCGAGGCAGATCTCTGAGGCTTTCGGTCCCAACCACCACCCTCCCCTCTTCCTGTGGGAAGGAGGAGTGGGGACCACGATTCTCCTTCCCGTCCCCAGCCCTGCTCGTCTCTGCCCAGCCCAGCTTCTTCTGGACTCTTTTTCCTCATGGCTGTACTCACATCCTGCTGTGAGGCCTGTGGGGAGAAGACCTTGTCCAGCTCGAAGGACACTGGCTTGCCCTTATGCAGCAGGTGAATGATAGCGTCGTCATCAGGATCAAAGCTCACAACGTTGGTCGCCTCAGGCCCTTCTCCATCTTCTTTGGTGATGGGCCGAACTCGAGCAATCACCCGGATGTTACCTGGGTTGGGAGGGGGTGTAGAGATGGGCCCAGGCTGAGTTAAGACCAGACAGCCTCCCCTCTGGTGTCTAGCATAGTCTAATGACTTGGGAGTCCTCCACCTTCTAAGGCCCACAGGACAAGGTGGCCCACAAAGATGTTACTACTTGCTCACAGCTATTACTAATCACTCACTCAGACGAGTTGAGATTGGGAGTTCTGCTTTGGAGACAGGCCCAAGAGGTCAGTTGTGAAGCTCAGGCACTGAGCTCAGTCTTGGGGGGACACCCAGATGGACACTCCTCTTTAGCCTTCTGCTTCCTCATCTACACTGTCAGGAGCATGGCCCTGTGAGCCCAGGGTCTTGTTCTACTGTGCCAAAGGGCATCATGATGCCAGGACAGGTGGGGCAAACAAGACCAGACAGGGGATGGATGTTTAGCAGCATATCTAACAGACACAGCCACAGGGGTGTATGGGTGTGTAAACTGTAAATAAGAGGGTCAGGCCACCCTCTTATTTCATGGGATCCCTGTGCCCCCGAAATGAAGGGAAACCCTCCTGCCCCACCACTGCCAGCCAGCCTGGCGCACCTCCCTCCCTCCACCATCCACTCCAGCTCAAGAGCCGGGTCTCAGCTCTGACATTGCTCCTCGGGAAGCCCTCACAGCCTCGTGGTGCTGTATCCAGGCGTCCCCAGGATTCCTTCCTGCGCAGGTAACAGGTAAATAGTGATCATCGACTGTTCTCCCAATGAAGTGAGCACACTGAGGTTCAGCGTGGTGTCAGTGGGGCTGCAGCCCAGTGCCCAGCATGCGGCACCGCACCCAACCCACAGCAGGCACTTCCTAGAGCTTGGGGTTGTACATGATGAAGTCTCAGCCTTACAAGGCCCAGGCTGTAACAGCCACCATCCCACTCTGAGCCATGCAGGGATTCGGAGCAAACTGCCATGGGCATGAAATTCTGACCTGGGCAGGTCCAAGGTCAAGCCCAAGGTGGACAATTTCCTAGCCGGGGGCTTTGAGCAAGTTCCCTGTCTTCTCTGTGCCTCCATCTTGAATGGCTCCATGGCAAAGGGTGCCGCAGCAAGGGCCCTGACCCAGCACCTACCCCGGCCCACTACACTCACCTTTCAGCCGCACCAGCTCATTGTGGCACTTCTTGCGCAGCTGCAGCTCCCGCCGGTACTTGCGCAGCAGCTCCTGGTTGCTGCTGTTGACCTCCTCAATGATCTGATCGATCTGATGGGCCACGGGCACTGCTGTCAGGGGACTGGTTCCACCACCCCCATTGACTGACCCCCTCCCTCACAGGTCAGACTTCCCCAGGAACCCTTCTGGGTTTCATCCACATTTTACAGATGAAGAAACTGAACCCCAGAGAGAATAGGCCAGTTAGCTCAAGGTCACCCCGCAACCCTGTAAAATCACAGGGAATTCACCCTGTGAGTAAGCAAAGACCTAGGACTCACTCCTGGTACTATCACCTGACTCTGGGATTTAACTGGAATCAAATTCCCCTGAGGAGCTGGAGACCTGAGAAAACTGGCTCAATGTCTCTGGGCCTCAGTTTTCTTATCAGTACAATGTGAGAATAAAGTCATCTAATCCATGAATCTATGGGAGGTGACAGGTGAAGACCTCCATGTTACATTTCACAGGGGGAAAAAAAGCAAGATACGGAACCACATGTCCAGGATGCCCCCTGAGACAGCAGCGGCAGTAAGAGGCTAGAGTACACTGGGGAAAATGCAGGGAGGGGACAGGTGGCTCTAGGGGTTGGTGATACAGTGACAGAGAGACTGTTCTTTCCATGCTCCACCCTACAGAGTCTCAAACTGTCTTCTGCACATTATTAACTTTTTCTCTCTTTCAGTGATGTTAGAGATGGAACCCAGAGCCTTATACTTGCTACCGAAGTGTTTTTTTACTAAGCTACACTTCCAGGCCTAACAATGTTTTTTTAAAGAACTGTTTTGTATTTCCAAAACCTATTAGTCTCTGCAGAGGTGTTAAATTTGAGGAGCCAACAGCTATACAAGGCTCAGCACGTAAGAAGCACTTAGGAGACACTGACTAGTTTCATAGTGTACAAATCAGCTGAGGAGCTGAGGTGTAGCTCAGGGGTAGTGCACCTGCCTTACCCATGCAAGGCCCTGGGTTCAATCCTCAGCTCCTCACACACCAAATGAATACAGAGATATACGAAAATGTGCAGCATGTTTGAGATATACGTAACATGTTTGCTTTAAACTTTCATAGTAGGAAAAATACCCTCAAACCTGCCTGACCAGTCTACTGGTCTATTTCCAAACAGGCCCTACAAGGTTGAACAGGTGGGGGAAATCTGCCTGGGGGCTCCGAGTTTTGCAAGGAAGCCCTGGGTGGATGTTGTCTCCCCAGCCCTGCCCTGGCCTCCTTTGCTCACCTCGGCCTTGGCGCTCTGGAGGGCGTCGTCCAGGAGCATCGGGAAGCTGCGCACCTGCCTCTTGAGTCCATTGTAGTCGTTGGTGAGGGTCCGCAGCGCTGGCTGCAGCATTAACAAGTTTGCCCGGACGCCTACACGACACGAAGGGTGTGAGGCAGACAGCATGTGAGGCTGGGGCACAGGGTGGGGGCCTGGGCAGCAGGCTCACCTGACAGGTTCTCATGCACAGCCTTCATCTCCACCTGAGCTCTAGCAAAGGCCTCCTCAATGGCCCGGTTCTTGTCCTCCTCCATGGACTGCATCTCCTCCAGCATCTGCCCGTGAGCCCGCTCCAGCTCTGCCTCGTACATGGAGATCTGGTAGCCAGGCCAGCAGAAGGCTCAGGATAAAGCGGGGCAGGTTCTGAGAAGGAAGCCCCAGACCTCACCCCGAAAGCAAGTATACACACACATGCTGGAGAGAAGGATCTCGTGGCCTCTACCTGACAGGACTGGGAGCACTGCAGCTACCACCCACCCATGCTGGCCTCAACACCAACCTGGTCTCGGGCATATAACAGTGCATGAGCCAGGACCCATCCAGGGGGGTCCCAAAGCATCTGTTATAGAGCTGGGGAGCAGCTGCGCTCACTGAGCACACCTGTTGCTGTGCCCCAGGCCAACAGCCTCTTGTGACCTGTTCTGGGGTCCCCCCTGTGAAGAGGATTCTGTGCCCAGATCACACTGTAGATGATGCAATGGAGACTTGGACAAAACTTACTCTTGATCACGTGAGCAGCAGAGATGGCACTAGGCCATCGCTTACCTACATGACATACCAAAGGCCTGGCCTCCGGCTTCCCCACCCGGCAGGCCCCCACATGGCCACACACCTGCGCCCGGAGCTGTGTGGTCAGCTGATTCGAGCTGTGAAGCTGCTGCTCCATCTCCTTCAGCACCTGCCGCTGCATGGCCACCTGCTCCTGCAGGTGCTGGTTCTGGGCCTGGGACTCACTGAGGGCCTGCCTGGTCTTGGACGACTCCACCTCCACTGTCTTGGTGACATACTGCAAGGGAAGGGGAAAACGGACATGTGGAGACACGTGGGACATGGCTGGACAGCGCCTCCTCGGGTCTCCCAGGAAGAGCCCCAGGGACAGCTCCAGGAGGTACAGGGTCCAGGCTTTGCAGACTGCTTGGCTCAGTTCATCCTATTGAGGAGGCTACTGAGAGCTCCGCTGCAGTCCAGCATAGACACGGAACAGATACGACAGGAAGTATGAGGGTAGAAGGTAGAAGCTGTGTGGCATGCAGGCCTGGTATCCACCGGCACCGCCACACTTATGGCTAGATATCTACCCTAAGCCTGGGCTGCACCAGAGGAGGGGAAAGGAAGATGCTGAGCATACAACTGGGGAATCCATGCATTCCCCAGGACAAGCCTCTCTTGTGCCAGCCCTGTCCGCGGCTCACCTTGACAGGCGGAGACTGGGCCCGCAGGCTGGCGATGGTTTCGTGGCTGTCGCGCAGGCGCCGGCTGAGCCGTTCTTCCTCCTGCGCCTTCTCAGCCAGGCAGTCCTTGAGCCGCAGCTCCACCTCAGCCAGCCGGTCTGTCTTCTGCTGTACCTCCAGGTTCAGCTCCGACAGCATGCCCTTGTTCTCCGCCACCTCTAGCAGCAGCTGGGACACCTTGTTGCGGAGCTGGGTGCTCTCCTGCAGGCGGTGAGGGAACACATGGGACAGGTACCATGGGTCTGTGAGGAGCCGGGATGGCCGTGAGCATGGAGCCCCTTTCCCAGCCCATGGCTCACCTGGCTGTGCTTGCAGTCCACGCAGGGCGCAGCTGCCGGCTGGGTCCGAAGCTCCTGCAGCTCAGCCTCACAGCGCCCCAGCTCCTCTCTCAGCCGCTCATTCTCCACCATCAGTGGTTCCCGGTGCTTCTCCGACTCAGTACCTCCCTGTGGAGAGCCGGGGCGCAAGGGAGGCATGTGGCAAGTGGAAGCAGCAGACAACAGGGGGCAGGCGGTGTGCAGGGACCAGGGAGAGAGGAGAGCTGAGCAGTGAGACAGAGAGAAGGAAAAGAGGAGGAAGACGGCAAGTGAGCGAGGAAGAGAGGAGAGGGCTTGGACTGAATGAAGAGACACAGGAGAGAAGAGAGCCAGGGTGAAGATGGAGCACCCGCCGCCCCACCCCCGCGCTCTGCTTCCCCAAGTGTGAAAGTAACAAGAAGTCACACTGACTCGGAGTTCACACTCCTACACTGTGTCAGCTGCAGGGAAGGCCCCTCCCCTCGGGAACTGCCGAAACTTCCAGGGGGCAGGCAGGGGGTGAGAGAGCGGCATCCGCTTGGGTGGGCGGGAGATGAGGCTGCACCCCAGTGGAAGGGCACCCACTCCTCCCGATGGCAAGTGGGGCCTCACCAGCTCGGCTCGTAGTCGGGTCACTTCCTGGCCCTGGCTGATGAGCTTCTCCTTGAGGTTTTCCACCTGTCAGCACAAAGCCAGGGCCATGGTGAGGCCAGTACCTGGGATGACTGATGCTGTCACACTGGGCCTGTGGCCCTAAGGCCTCAGGCCTTCCTGCACTGTGGGACTCTCAGTGGTGGAAGACTGGCCTGCTCTAAACCTGTAGCACCTTCTCCAGGTCCAGGCTGGGGATGGAGCTCAGTGGTAGAGTGCTTGCCTAGTGTATGAGAGGCTTTGGGCTCTATCCCTAGCACCACAAACATAAATAATAAACTCCAGGTCCTGCAAGCCCTGGTTCTGTCCTTACCTGGCCCCAGAACTCCACTTTGGTTTCTGGCATCAGCCTACAAAGCCAAGTTGGCTCACTGCAGCCAGAGTGTGCTTGGGACCTGGGCTGTGGAGTCTGGGGTGGGCAGGGGGCGGAGGGGAATGGGGGAGGGGCTGTGAGAAAAGCCATACACTAAGCAAGTGTCAGTCTCATCTCGGGCAGCAGGCCGCAGGCAGGAGCCTGAGATGCAGCAGAACGACCCCACAGGGCACCCGGCCAGAGCAGCCACAGCCCATCACAGGCACAGATGACTCAACTCCTCCATGGGCCAAGGGCCGGGAAATAAGAGCACACTGCCCAGGAATAGGATTCCTGTCCCGCAACCCACAGGGCCGACTTTGGGAGGGCTGGGGACAATGCCAGCTTTCTGCAGAACAGGAAAGCAGAATTATAGACTTGGGGCTGAGACAGGGGAGAGCAGAGCAGGGAGCAGAAGGAACCTGCCCAGAGACAGGGCCCAGGGCCTCCAGGAGAGGCTCTCGGGCCAGCACACAGCAGATGCTCAATAAATACGTGTAGTAGCTGCAAAGGGCCGGCAAGGACATTCTTGAACTAAGGAGGCAGCATGCAGGAGAAAGCAGTCTCTGGACCAGGTCAAGGAGGCAGGCCCAAGGTGCCATGGAGGTCAAGCCAGAGCGGACCTCACCTGGCCAGAGCAACCACACCTGGCCCAAGCTCCTCCCCAGCCAGAGAAACTGAGTCATGGCTCAGGGCCCCACAGGGGTGGGGGTGGGGTGTGCACTGTCTGCTGACCTGACACGAACCTGCATTTATACACTGGCAGAACAGCAGGTGGGGCCATCTGCCGGATCTGTGTTTTCCCAGCTGTCTGCTCCCGTGTGGCCTCTGCATGCAGACAACCTGCTGATTACCTCCCGGCCTCCCACCATGCTATGCCGTCTAAGTCAGCCATCTTCTGGGCAAAGGGGGCTCCTCCTGGCACCGCTGAGCTGGGAAGCCCTCAAGGAAATGCAGCCCGGGAGCACCCCTTTGACAGCCGCCTCCCCATCTTGTCCTGGTGCACCCCACCCAGGAGGCCAGGTCCTGGCCATGTGAGCCCAGGCAGGCCTGTGCAGCCCATCCCTGCGGCTGCTCCACTGTCAAATACTCATATCCAGGTCCTTCTGCCATGCAGAGGGGGGAGGGGGGAGCAGGACTAGCAGTTGGGAAAAATGGATTCCCAGGCCAGACTTCGATCCAGACCTCGCCTTACTCACCTGGGACTTAACCTGTCAGTTTCATCATGTATATAAGAGGTAACCTCGCTGATGTTGTTTTAAGATTAAATGAGATACAGATGTGAACGATCACGGTGTGGCCCAGCACACACGTTCAATTATGAATTGAATACCCCTTGTTCAAATTGCTTGGGACCAGAGGTTTTCAATTTTAGACTTTTTCAGAGTTTGTAATATTTAAGTAACATCTTGAGGATGGAACTCCCAAGTCTAAACACGAAATTCAGCTGTGTTTCATATACACCTTTACCCACACAACCTACAGATTACTCTTGCAGTCCATAGGGTCAAACCTAGAGTTTCACAAATGCTGGACAAATACTCTAGCGCAAGCTATGACCCTACTTTTAAAATTTTACTTGTATTCAGGGTCTTGCTAAAGTTGATTGGGTTGTTTTGAACTCAAATCCTCCTGCCTCAGCCTCCTGATTGGTGGGATTGTAGGCATCTACCACAGTGCTCAGGCATAAAGATAATTTTTTACACATTAGTTTAAATATTTATGTGCATGAAATAAAGTGTCATATACACTGAGGCATCAGACTTGTGGCATCATGTCAACCCACAAGGTTTCCGATTTAGGGCATTCTGGATTTAGGGTTTTTGATTAGGGATGCTCAACTCATACTAGAATGAAAGGTCTGCAAAGGCAGACACTTTTGTCTGTGGTACTAAGCATTGTACTCACAGAGCCTGGCACATACTAGGTGCTCAGTAAATATATGCAGGGTGAATATATACTGAATAAACACGGTGGAGGCAGAGCCGGCTCTGTGGGGGAGGCTGCTAAGAACAGAGGCACAGAGGGAAGCAGAAGGGCCGAGGGAAGCTCACTCAGGACCCTAGGCAGCACCTGCCACATGGGAAGGATGGTCCAGGGGAGCTGCATCTTCCAATTTTTATGACAAAAATGATCTAGATTTTTATACAAACTAAGATTTAAATATTTGTAATAAATTTTGATTAAAACCTTGGGCCAAGTAGAACTAAAAATCAAATCTAGCAAAGTTATAAGATAAAATAAACACATCAATATCAGCTACACTTCGGTAACATAGTAAACGATTCAAAAAGGAAAATCACGTAAGAATTTCATTTACAATAGTATCAGAAAGAATAAAATACTCGACTGGAAGTAAAGGATTTATAAACTGAGAACAAGATGATCTGCCCCAAAGGTTACAGGAGATGTCAATAAATGGGAAGACATCTCCACTGACTAGAAGACTTCAATATGAAGATTTTAATAATACTCATAGCAAGCTATAGATTCAATGCAATCCCTATCAAAATCCCAGAATTTTCTGAAGAATTTAAAAAATTCACACTAAAATGCATATGAATGCTCAAGGGAAACCAAGAAACAACCTTGAGAAACAGCAACAAAGGTGGAAGTCTCACATTCCCTGATTTTAAAACTTAAGAGACTACAGTAATAAAATCAATGCAGTATGGCCTAAAAACAGACATAAAAACAATGCAAGGGAAAAGAGAGTTGAGGGATAAACTCACACCTGTGTTCAAAGGATTTTTGATCAAGGAGCCAAGACCATTTAGGGGGAGAAGGACAATCTCTCCCACAAATGGGACTGGGAAACTGGCTATCCATATGCGAAAGGATGAAGCTGGACCTTCACCCCATACAACAGACAGAAATTAATTCAAAAATGGATCAAAGACCTGAGCATAGAGATAAAACTATAAAACTCTTAGCAGAAAATATAGGAAAAAAACTTCATGGCAATGAGTTTGGCAATGATTTTCTTGGCTATAACCCCAAAACTATAAGCAATTAAAGAAAAAGTACATAACTGGTCTTAATAAAAAGTTTAAAATGTCTGTACTTCAAAGAATATTAGAGTGGAAAGACAGCCCGTGAAATGGGAGAGAGATGAGTACATCATCTGTCTGGTGCGGGGTTCACACCTACAGAGCTCTTCTGGCCACAAAACCGCTGCAGGAATGAGCAGAGAACTCGGGGAGACATTTCTCCCTCCAGATACTCATACTTGCTACTCACTAGGGATACCCCAAAGTCAAAGCCATGGGGAGACACCACTTCACACCCAGTAGGACGGCTGTTACAGAACTAAAATTGGTCAGGGTGAGAAGAATCCAAACCCTAGTATCCTAGGACTGCAGACTCTTTTCTCACCTCCCAGGGACAGAAACTCCTCCATGTGACATTTCATGTGAGGGGCCCAGAGTCTCCAGCAAGCAGCTCCAGCCCTGTCCCCGCCCTTTGTCACGGCGTCACAGCCCCCAGCATGCGTCCTCCCTGAGGAGTCCATGTCAGTCTGCTCACTTCACAGCCGCAGCAAAGGTCCACCTTCCCTAGACTCAACCTCCAGGGGCAGGAGCTTGGGGTCCCCCTGGGCATGCCACGCCCTGCATGAGGGTCCTAAAAACGTGAGGGAGGAGGCAACACGATGCAGCAGGCTGATACAGAGCTGCCGGGCTGTGGGGCAGACAGAACCAGGGACATTGAAGCAACGGGCTGAGGGTGTAAAAGAAAGACACAGCACAAGGGACACCCCAGGGAGGTCTGCCTGGAACAGCAAGGACCAGGGGTCAAGACGGAGCGCTCAGAGAGGAGCCAGAAGAAACACTGCCGACTGGAAGTGACTTCCGTCCAGCAAACGGGCCACACCTCTAAGTCCCTTCTGGACTGGCTCGTGGGTCAGAGGAAGGCAGGACTGTCGAAAGAGAGCCTGGCTGAGAACTCAGGGACCCCACGTGGGGGTGATGGCGCACATGGAGCTGGGGACCCTGGGCCTGTGCTGAGGCTCAGACAGTTGCAGAGACAGGCATCGACTTTGCACACGCGGAGCTGAGTCCAGAGGCTGCATGGAGACAGACAGGGGAGAGAAAAGCAGCCGGGCACACAGAAGAGGACCAGGGTCAGCCCCTGGGGTGAGAGTCCCAGCTCAGGCTCCCCGAATTCCTGATAACACTCACACCATAAACTTAGGAAGCTCTCCATCCTTTCTGGGTGTCCAACGGCATCGTCCTCCCACACATACTCACCCTGGCCTGCACCTTTCCTGGGAATCAAGTCCTCAGCTCCTGGGGGCTGAGCATGCAGGGTGGCTGACTACAGCAGTTCTGCCCTCTCAAGCTGCCTGGCCCAGATGTGGAAGACAGAACACAGAGCAGAAGTGTCCCTGCCCCTCCTGCCCGTCCTGCCCGTCCTGCCCTGCCCTGCTCACAGCTACATCAGTTCCTGTCCATGAACAAGAGGATTGGAAGGAAGCCCAGGGCCTCTGACACAGGCCACCTCTTTCTCTAGTGCCTTTCCAAACCAGGAGAGGAGGTCCCATTGTCTCCTCTACCACTGGCCTGGAAGGGCCCAGGTGTCCCTGCGATGTCCTCTGTCCTGCTCCACGGTGCACGTGGTCTCTACCCAGCCCTACTTCCCCAGGTACCTGGTTCTGCAGCTGAGTGGATGTGGTTTGCTGGTCATTGTCATGGAGGGCCAGCCGCTCCCGCAGGACTGCCAGCTCCTCCTGAAGCTGAGCTTTCTCCTTCTGAAGCTGAGACATGGCCTCCACCATCCTATGCACCTGGGCTGCCCCTGGCGACCCTGGCAGGATCGAGCACCTCCCTCTGACAAAGGGCCGCCCACCTACAAGCAAAGTAGTGGCTGATCAGCAGGGCTGTGGAGGTCCTGCTGGCAGAGGAGGGGCCCAGCATGGCAAGGCAGACTGCTGTGACGGGAGGGGCACAAGCAGGTAGGGGTGGGTGAGGGCTGGAGGCAGTGGCAGCACAGGTCACTGGGACACTTCAGCAGGCAATTTCCGGGGGACAAAATTGCCTGGACCAAAGCTTAGGACGGCAATTATTGCTGACGGCTCTCACAGCACATATCCCAGGTCTGAAGGTCGAGCCCCTCTCTGTGGCTCACAGGCCATTGGCACCGAAAAAGATAAAAGCTTTTCTCCCAAGGAACACTGTGCTTGGGGGAAGTAACTGCTTTCAATCCCAAACTCTCTCACAGACACAGAGAGGAGTGGGGTCCTCAGCTGTCCTTATAGGAAGTAGCACCTGTGCACAGAGGGGGGCGAGTGCGACAGACCAGGACACAGGCAGACCAGCACATGGGGCAGGGCAGCCAGGTCACATGGGGACCACACCAGCATGAGAAAGGGACAAGTACCAAACTGGGCAGGGCCTTGGCCTGAGTCCTCCTCCTCCCACGGCCTTCCACTGTCCTGTCGCCAGGAGCAAGAGAAAGATACAGATATGGAATTGAGGCCCAGGTGCTGGTCACAGCCCACAGCCAGAGTACCGCGCATGAGCACGGTGTCTGCAGGCAGGAGCTGGCCAGCAGGCCAGGGGCTACGAGGACAAAGGACAGAGGAGGGTGGGGAGCGAGGTGGCCCACACAGACTGCAGAGTGTGCAAGAGCAAAGAAGCCAGCTCCTGACCAACTAGTCTGTCAACCTAACCTTGAGGCCAGGGCTTCTGGGCTTTCTCAGGGGTGAAGGGCTCCCTGACTCTGTGACTGAAGCTACCTGCCCAACAGGCCAGCAGCTTGGATGGGAAGGCAGAGGCCCCCAGGGCTCTGCAGAGGAGAGGGAGAGGGAGAGGAGATGGGGAGGTGCGGGTTGCCTTGGGTATGGGCGGGACAATCTCAGAACTGGCCCCAGAGTATGGGTGGGGAAGTATGAGGCTGGTCTGGGTAGAGAAAGCAGAAGCACTCCCAGCCAGCTTTCCTTCCTTCCAGAGAGCTGGGGCTGGGCAATCCCTGCTTGGACAGTGGCCCTGGCTGTGGGGCCTGCATGTGACACAGTATGCCAAGTCACACAGGGCTGCCAGAGTTTCTGCGACCTGTTCTAGAAAGAGTGAGGGCAGAGAGATGCTTCCAGGCCCTCGCATGGGGCCGCCCTGGGCGGCATGTGACCTGTGTGGCCCTCTGCCCTCGGCATACTGCTGTGGTGCAGGTTGGAAGGTACTGGATTCCAGCTGGGGAGCTGGTTCTACCGCTTGAGAGGTACATGGGAGGGGCCCCCGAGTCTTCCAATGGTGCTCACCAGAACCTTAGCACAAGCCCTGGTGGGGGCATGGGGGCTGAAAGAGCCTGGGAAGCCTCAGAGGAAGGAAAAGGTCTCAGAGAAGCTGAGGGAGAGTGAAGGAAGGGAAGAGGGAGAAGGAGGTGAGGTCAGAGCAGCCACCCATGGCAGGACTGGGGCCTACAGACAAGAGCTGGTCCTCACCCCTGACAGGACCTGGCCTTCCTCCCCTCAGTGCCTCCGCTACCCTGGAAGGAAACTTGCCTCACTGGCTGGACAATGTCCCCTCCCAACGCCTGCTGCCCATACCTCAGCCAGACCCACATCTGGGAACCCAGCCGTGGCACAACCTCAAAGAAGAGTGGACTCCTGCCAGATTAACCTTCAGCCACAGGATGAGGGAAACGAGAGGAAGACCAGGCCCCTTTCCTCTGGGCTTCCCCTTGGACTCCTGTGGATGCCCTTTCCTGGTTCCCCAGGGTCTCAGGCTTACAGCTAGGAGCCCTGGCAGGGACTGTGAGACTACAAGAGGGGCCTGCGGAATCTTCTAGAACCGTCCTTATGGGGAAGAGTGGAGCTGCCAGCCTAAAGGCCTTAGCCTTAGCCTGTCAGCCTAAAGGCTGGAAAATCTGTCCCGGGAGCCTTAGACACCCACAGGCCCAGGCTCCAGAGAGCGAGCCAGGCCGCTCAGCAGGCAGTGGCGTCTGGGAGGCTGCCACCTGTGGCCTGCTTTTGACGGGTGCCTGGAAAAGACAAAAAGCAGGGAAATTCAACCCTAGCCCCCGCTAGCCAAGAAACAAACAAAATGCCTTATCACTGGATGGGGCTGGTGGTGAGAAGAAAAAGCAAGGGACAGACAACACCTGTCCCTGGGTCCGGGAGAGGCAGCCTCGAGTCTCAGAGTTCCGCTCCGCGTCAGGTAACGTGGCCAAAGTCAGCCTGCATCACCCTGGGGGTGGAGGGGACAGGGATGGGGACATCTCGGACTCCACAAGAGCCTCCCTCCTGCGCTAGCTTTGCTAGGGTGTTGTTCCGGTCGGCAGGCCGCTCTCCTTTACCTGTTTTCTCTACATTCGTGGCAGCACCAGCTTTCGGGGCCTCCCGCTCCCGCCTGGGGACCAGCGCCTGCCTCTTCGGGAGTCTGTCTTCTTTCGTCCCCTGACTCTTGCTCTCGCACCCCTTGTCCTGCGGGGCTTGCTGCCAAGACACAACCAGAATCCTCACATGAAGGGGCTGTGCCGGGAAGGGACCTCCAGCCTAGGGATGGAACACTCGAGCTGGCGTGGCCTTCAGGCCAGAGCTCAAGCTCTCCACGATGCAGGTGGGAGACAAGGAGGCCAGGGGTCTGAAAGGAAGAGGCCTCAGACCCCACAGCAAGACAGTGGCGGTACAAACTCCTGCCACAGATCTCTGTACTATCAAAGAAGGTTATGGGCACCTGAAGTCCTCAGGTCCAGCTTGGGCCAGCCCTGGAACATGGTGGATGAAGTCACCAGCCGCAAGCCCACAAGTCCCACTGACCACAAGCAGCTGCCCAACTCCACCACACACACCTCCACTTCAGGGCAACCGCCCCAAGCTATGAGCTGCTGCCAGCTACCCCTGGCAAACAGCCTGCCACCTCCAGATGGCACTCCAAGGGCCAGGAGGCTGTGTGCAAGTCCACCCAAACATGGGGAGGGCCCTCCAGCTCCTCCACTCTCCACCCCCATGTGGCTCTCCAGGGACCATGCGACCTCCTCCCCCTCCTCCAGATCAGGGAGGTTTGGAAACAAAGAAGGTGGAGACACAGCAGACCGCTGGACAGGCGGGAGGAGCGAGATGAAGAAGCGAGAGTACCGAGCAGCAGCACAGGAAGAGGCCAGGCAGGTGGCAGAACCATGTGGAAGTCCGACCCCATTTGAGGGCGGTGACACAGAACAGGTCGAGAAAACAGTCTAGAGAAATAGATGGGCAGTGGCTTAGGGTGGGAGGCCAGGGCGAGGGCCAGTGACGGAGAGGAGAAGCAAGCACCATCCATGCTTTTGAAGAATAACAAGAAACTCCACACCGGGAGGGAGGAAGGGAAAGGAGGTGGCTGTCCAGTTCACGCTGAACCTCTCTGGTATTCGAAGTTTTCACCTTCTAAATATCTACAGTGTTTTGTTTGTATCTTAACATCAATAGAGGTATCTGGGAAGTGAGACCAAGGAAGAGCGCATAGTGTCTTTGTACTTTCTATATTCAAAACAGACAAGTGGTATGTTTTAAAAATAATCTTGCTAGACACATGCCTGTGATCCTAGCATCCAGGAGGCCACGGCAGAAGGATCTTCACAAGTTCAAGGCTAGTCTGGGCTATATATTGAGTTCAAAGTCAGGCTAGACTGTACTGTGAGACCCTATCTAAACCAAATCAAACAACAAAAAAAAGCAGTCTGAGTGGGCTAGACCTGGGAGACCACCTATTACCTGTGTGCAGTGGGGCTGTGAGTGACCTTTCCTAAAGCCATGTTTCTCTCTAGAGAGGGGAATAACAGCGCCCCTAGTGCTCGTGTGCCGTAACTGCACCAGTGACACAAAAAAAACGCGCACAGTAACATCGTAAGATCAGCCAGTTGTGATTACTATGTCTGTAATTCCATTTTTTAAAATTTTGATCATGAAAATGCCAATGAAAGGAACTGAGAAAGATGAGGAAAAATGATCTCCGCAGGGTTCTTAGTTCGCCATCTACTCCCTCACTCATGCCCCTTGATTCCAAACCCCTTGTAGTTCGGAAAATTCCCGCCAACTTAATTCTGTCCCCAGCCTCTGACCAGCTGCCACACTACCCTACCGAGAGCAGGTTTGTTGTGGTAGCAGCAACAGCAACAGCTGGAAGTCCCATTTGTCGACCAGAGCAAAGCTTACACTATTTCTGGCCTGCTGGTGGAGACTCAGGAAGGGCAGACGGCTCAGGGCTACGATTTCCGTGGGTGTCTTGCAGGCTGCCCTGCTGTGACTTTTGTGACCCACTCCGGCCTCACGTCCACAAGCCTGATGAGACGGAGTTGTGCAGGGCCTCACTTGGGCATGAGCAGCATGAAAGCCGGGGGCTGGCTGCAGCCTCTGACAGGCTCAGCAGATCCGCTGACCCCAGGGATCAGTGTGCACCCCCAGCACCCCGGCACCCTGACACCCCATAATCAAAACTCAAGAGCACCACCCAGCTGGAAGCCTTGCATTCCTGACCACAGCCTCCCAATTTAAATACCAGTGGTCCAAGTCAAGGCAAAGACTAGCTCTCCAGTTTCTTTAACCATTCTCTGACCAGACAGGCTTTCCCTCAGCCTTACAGATAAAAGGGATAAAAGGACCATCTGCTTTAGTTTTCAAATGAACCTTGTGAGGAGGACTGGGAAACACCGTGAGACACCAGGCGTCCCTGGAGCAACATGGTCCCTGGGCTCCTACCCAGATGAGAGCGAAATCTGTCCATGTGGATGTCAGAAAAGCACAAGGGAGGACTGGGGCGGGGCTCCCGGACACACCCTTTCTCAGGCCTCAGCCACACCCCCAGACAACCCTGTATTTCATCCTCTGCCCCCTTATTGTTTATGACCCTTCTCTGGTTTGCATTCCATGACTCTGGCATCCCTGCTGGACTGTCAAATGTTTATTCTCTCCCCTGTATCCCTGAATCTAACACGTACTGGTGCATAGTAGGCCCTTCATCCTAGTTCATTTCTTCAATGAATTAAAAATGGGCAGAGCCCATGATGCTCTTGAAAATATTCAGAGCCACAGCTGTACAAGCATTTAAGGGGCTCACCATAATCAGAAACAATACAGAGAACGTAGAAGGGAAAAAGATATTGAACCAAGGCCTCAGCCTCAGGCATGCCAGGCAAGCTCTCTAATGCTGAACTACACTCCCCAGCCCAATAATAACTTATGGCAGGGCTGGGGAGTTAGCTCAGTGGTTCCGGTGCCTGTCTTGCAAGCGCAAGGGCCCGGTTTCGATTCCCCAATAGCCACATACAATACTGGGTGTGGAGACTCAGCCCAGCAGCAACCAGTACCACATACCACAGTGCCGGGCATGGTGGCTCATGCCTGTAATCCCAGCACTCGGGAGGCAGAGGCAGGAGGATTGCTGTGATGTGAGTTTGAGGCTGAGCTCAGGGCCAGCCTGAACCACAAAGTGAGACCCTATCTCAAAAAAACCCTAAAATAATAATAATAATAATAACTTATGGCAAAGCCTCAAGTAGAACATTATGAAGCTGTGTAAAAAATAAGGTAGCTCTGTATATACTGACAGGCTATAAAGGTAAGCAGTTACATAGGAACAATGTGTGAGTAAGCGCCAAGGACATCACAGTAGATTTCTCAAAACAAGGAGCCATGAGAGGCATTTCAGGTACTACATAGAATTGCACAATGTGAATTCTTTACATCATGTGTTACAGGGCTAGCTGCGCTGACTGGTTCATGCCTCAGCTCACTAAGTGACCAAAAACAAATTATTTAACCTCCCTGAAACTATATGTTCTCATCTCTAAACTTCAGATAAGATAGTAACTACCTTACAACAGTTACAAGGATTAAATGAGATATATAATACTTCTGTTCAGGAAGAACGTTTAACAGACTCTAACCACTATACTTCCATCTCTGTGTACTATTTCTACAATCAAATTCACACATATTTAAAGTTAGTCTTTTAAAAATCAATGGTAACGCCCAGAGATTAGGTGAAGCCATCTACCTAGCTTAGATCTCACTTCAAACAAGGAAATAAAAGCATGGTCCCCAGTGTCACCCCTGAGTCAAAATAAACAGCGACCCCAAACCCACTTATTTTCCTAATACTCCTGACTCTCCTTTTTTTGGTGAAGGCCCCATACTTTCCACTTCAACACCTTAGCCAGGGAGTGGCCAAAAAGCTTGTCATCTCCCGTGAGATCTTCCTGAGGTATCAAGCAAACTACCCCATAGATCAGGCTCAGGGCCAGATGGGCTACGAGGAGCATCTCAGAGAGATGCAAGGCAGGCCGGCAGAAACCTGTCTGGGATGCTGCTCCTGGAGCTCCAAGGACTAAGGGGCACCCTGCCCCACTCCCCACTGGTCTTGCTAAAGGCCCGGCGCTTACCCGCACGGTCAGGTAGAGCCTTCGGGGACTTCCAGGGCCTGCCCAGTCCCCACTGAGGGTTCGGCACTGTCCTAGAGCTGGGCGAGCTGCAATTCGGGCACTGGAGTCTTCGTCACTGCCAACCACGGTGTCTTTTCCACGCCCTGTCCCAGGACAAAAGATAAGCGAGATGCTCAAACCACTGGCCACAGACCACTGGTCAGGCCTCGGCTGGGCTCAGCTTTCACTCCCTCCCTGGTGGCCAGGTGTGACCAGGAGCACCTCAAGCGCCCTCACAACCTCCCCCCTGTGCAGGGAAGGCCTGGTGGGGACATACACTGCCTTCCCTTACCAAAAGCCACCCAGATTCTCTCCTAAAGAAGACCCTGGAGGGGGACCCCTTCTCCACAGTGGCTTTGGGGACCCACTTTTGTTCTCTCTATAGACAGCAGCATAAAGAAGCCGATGCCACCCTGGCAGGTACACCCCAGGGCTGTAGCTTTATTACTCAGGCTGCCTCTAGGTGGCAATTTCTGCCCTGTCTTCATTAACGCCAACACACACTGGGTGGCCCCTGGTCCCTGCTGTCCCCCAAAGCATGCTTAGGACCAGCTACGGAGCATCCCCTTGGGTTCTGACACAGTGCCATGCTGAGTGGGCAAACCCCCTCCCTGTCTGCCCCTCAGCCTGTGGGGCAGACAAGTTGGCAAACTATGGCTCCACTGCCCTGGGATGTGATTTCATCTGACTGCAGCCACCGATCCAATGCTTCCCAAACTGAGCCTCAGTTTGCTTGTCAGGAAAATGGAAGGCTAACCAGCCAGCCCCATAGTTGTGCACTGAGGATCACAGGGGGCAGAAGACTTATCAGGCGTCTACAAGATACCAGACATACAGGAAGCACCCCCACAGACAGGCGCCCAGCTGCCCCAGGCTCTTCATAACCCCAGGGGAAGAACTGGAAGTCCAGAATGGTTAAGATATGCCTGGGGTCACACAGAGCTGGTATTCAAGTCCCCCGGTGCTGACCCCTCCCTGCCTTTGACCTGTCAGGGAGGCTGTGAAGGGCTTGGTGGGAACACTTGGAGGGGCAAAACTGAGACCCTTCCCAGGGGCAGAACACCGGGCCTGCATCTCAGTTTCTCTCACCCATGTCTCAAACTTCTAAGTACATTAAAGTCTGTGTGCTCATAATATTCATTTTAAAGACCTACACAGACACACACACAGAACTGTAAGAAGTTATACAAAATGCTGACTTACTCTTTGTGGTTTTTTTGTTCTTTTCAATTTTTTCTTTAGGTTTTTTTTTTTTTTTTTTTTTTTTAGGTTTTCCAAGGAATAATATTTTTGTTTGCCTTCTCTCTCTTTTAATCAGAAAAGCCACGCTCATTCACATTTACAGTCCTCTGGACACCCTGGTGGGGTGGGCCCCATATTCTGCTCCTTTCCCACAGCTGGTCTCCCTGGCCCACGGCTTTTCCCAGGGACCCCCCAGGATTATGCCCGCCTGGTCCGGTGTTGGGCAACACCCAGGCCCTGGGAACCACAGCAGTGGGGAGGCCTTGGAAGGCTCTGCTCTGGCAGCTCTGACAGCAGAAACGCGGTGGCAGTGGAAGAGGGATGAACAGGAACTTGCTCTGTGCCCTCTGTGGGCCTCAGTGCCCCCTCTGTACACAGAAGGGCTCAGCCCTAATGGCCAGAGGGACAGGCTAGAAAGGTAAACTTGTCAGAGTGACAGACAGCAGATTGCCTTCGACCTGCCCCCAGGGAGCTCGGCGAGGGTCACAGGGGGATCTCCAGCCCCAACAATCCAGCTTCCACTGGGAATACGGGGGCCAATGACTCCTTGACTTCCCTGCACCAGGGGACGTGACCCAGAAAGTCTAGTTGGCATCGACAGATCCCCAGGGGGACAGCATGGGCCAGCCTCTGGGACCCCTTCACCGCACACCTGCTCCGAGGATCTCTACACAAGCTACCCAGAGCGACACCTCAAACTGAGCTCACAACACCCACAGCCGCCAGGGCACGCTCCGAGCCGCCTTGGTGTGCTCCGCACGCCGGTCCAGAGCGAGTCCGGGCGGGATCAAGTGTCAGCGCCATGCCCAGCGCCCAGCACTTCACCTACCTTGTTTACAGCCACGGGCGGGCACCAGAATGAGCCCCCACCGTGTGCCGGGTGGACCGCAGAATCCCAACTCCACGGGGTCAGTGAGAACCTGGTCGATTCCCCCTGCGGCTTGAACTGTTAAAGTTTAACCCACACCGGAGCCTCCTTCTGCGAGATGGACTGACGCGCCCTGCTCGCCTGGGCGCTGAGCTGCCTGACTGCTACCCTGTAATTACCTGACAGCTCGGACTGAGTTTAGGAACCTCGAGAAACCTCAGTCTCATCTCTGGTATCTGGAGGAAGGAAAGGAAATAAAGAGGCATTTTAAAAATGCGGACTCACCAGTTCTCAACCTCCCCGAGCCGGTGTGTGGGAAAGGGCGGGCAGCCGGGCTGGCTGGGGCTGGGGCGGGGCGAGCCATCTTAGGCTCCGGCTCCCCGGCCCGGCCCACTTTCGGCGAGCCCCGCGGTGAGGGCGTGGCTCCCAGGTTCCGGGTCCTGGGAGAGGGGACCATGGCCCGGGGCTTAGCAGCCTTCTCGGGGGCAGCCTGCGGAGACAGCAAGGGGAGAGGAGCTTGAGGTGGGCTGAGAGCGGTCCACGAAGGACGGGTCACCTGTTACGCTGCGCAGCGGCCCCAAAACCAACATCCCCCAGAGATCCGGGGCTCACAGAACAAAACTGGGCCTGCCTCAGTGTCGGGTGCTCATTACTGAACAGAGAGGCTCAGAAATGGGTGAGGGGTCACCAGCTGCGCCTGGCACATCCAAGCCCTTCCTCCTAAAGCAGGCAACACGAAGACAGGCCAGGTTACACCCCCAACGGAAGCACCAGGGGCCCCGAAGCACCGGGTGAGTCCCATCCTCGCTTTGAGTCGTCTTATTTCCTAATCACTCTAAGCCAGCGGGTCCTCTGTCTCAGGCCTAAGGCCCAGGGGCCATTCTCTGATTATCAGCTTGTCACTAAAAAAGGCTCTGAAGGCCAGAGGCAAGTTAGCTTTTTGCACTGAGTTACATCCCCTAGCCATCCACCCCTGTTATTTTTAAGATAAGGTCTAAATCACTAAGCTTCCTAGGCTGGTTTTGAACTGTACATCTTCCTGCCTCAGCCTCCCAGAGTGCTGGAATCACAGGTGTGCACCAATATACCCAGTGAAAGTTAACTTTATATACAGCAAATAACTTTTTTGGGGATGAGATAAGGTCTCACAATGTAGTCCAGGCTGCCTTGAACTCACTGTGTAGCCCAGGCTGGCCTCAAACCTACAGCCATCATCCTGCCTCAGCCTCCCAAGTACTAGGATTACAGACAAGCACCACCCTGTCCAGCCTGCCATACAAAAACTCATTCATTTTTTTTCATTTAGTATTTATTGAGTGCCTGCTATGTTCGGGCACCTGCCAGGGGAGATGTGGCTTCATAGCTCGCAGTCAGAAGAGAGGTAAGTGCTTCAATTAGCACTTCTGTGAACCGGATGCAGGGAGGAGGCTGGAGATTTGTGCCAGGCTCCAGGTGGTATGGGAACTGGAGGTGGGGCTGGAGGACTGGTCAAGGACAGAATGCTGTGTGAGGCCTTCAGGAACTGAGCAAATGAACAAAACAGAGTTTGAGCCTTCCCGACATATCTTTTTTTTTTTTTAAACAGGATCTCACTTTGTAATTCAAGCTAGCCCTGAAGTCAGCCTCAATCTCACAGCAATATTCCTGCCTCTGCTTCCCGAATGTTGGGATTACAGGCATGTGAGCTACCATACCTGGCACTGTGGTATGTGGTTCTGATTCCTGCTGGGCATGAGTCTCCACATCCGGCATTGTTGTATGTGATTACCAGGGATCGAACTCAGGCCCTTGCACTTGCAAGACAGGCACCCAAACCACTAAGCTAAATCCCCAGCCCCCTTTCCTGCACAACTTTACTGAACAGCTACTATGTACAGAGCAACCTCAAGGGCATTTAAGCTAAGTTTCAGTCCCAGACTCAGTGAAACCAATTATGGAAGCGGAGTCAGCCTGGAGAGATGACCCGGAGTTTGGTCTTAGGACTTCCCATGGAGTGGTCACTTTCTGAAAGGCAGCAAAGACACCTGCTGAACTTCTGGTTCCTTGAGGGCAGGTCCCACACCACCCGTAGCACCAGCCTTCTGCACTCACACCAAGTATCCTGCAAAGGCATGCACTCTGGATACACACACACAGAGTAGTAGTCTGTAGTCTCGAGAGACACAGACTCACACTCGAGCTCCGACTGAAGCTTGGAAGAGAAGTCACAGCTGGCCACTGGGACTCAGAGCTAAAGGCCACTGCTGCCAAAGGTCAGGGTGCAACCCTGAGGTTGAGCAAGAAGAGAAGCAACCAGGTGAGGACAGGTCAGGAGATGGAAGGTCAGAGAGGCGGCAGGAGCTCTGGGTACATGCAGAGTCCTCAGAAGTGACCAGACAGCGACAGAGAGGAAGAGGACGGTCAGATGGCCCTTTGTGAAAGGAAGCCCAGATGGCAGAAGCCCCAGGAGCCCTTCAGGAGAGGTCAGCTGAGCAGGGAACAGGGCAAACTCGGGAGGTGTCCAAGAATGGGGGGAGCAGCCACTTCCTTCTCTAGGAAGTTGGACTAAAATGGGAAGGAGACAGGAAGTGAGGGGATGTGGAGTTTAGAAGAGGGGAGAGCTGACGTGCTGGGGATGCAGAGAAGCAGGAATGAATAAAGAGGCAGCCACAAGTGCTGGGACTGGCAGCCGGATCGTCTTGGTATGGGACGTGAGGCGGCAGAGCCCTGGAGGAAGAAACTTAGTCTCTTCCTTCCTTGACTGAAGAAGACAACAGGAGGAGGTGATCCTTGGATCCACTCTCACTGGGAAGGGGAAAGGAATGTGAGCCAAAGGGCCGGACAGAGAATAATAAACTACGTCTGTGGCCCAGTTCCCCTGAGATGGGCTACAGTGGAGCGGAAAAGCCCCATGTCCCTTTCTCTAGGCTATGGAGGTGGCCAGAAACCAACCGGATGGGCACGGAAGGAGAACAGCAGGGCCACCTGTGAGCGCGGCTCCCATGCCTGGCACCCTCCATGGGCTGCTTCCTGGTTGAAAGAGAAGACTTAGGGGGAGACTAGCTGGGGTGAGACAGGGGCAGAGGAGAACACATGTCCACACTATCAGGAAGGGAAGTTGGAAAGGCAGCCAGGAAGATGTCAGGAAGAAAGAGGAAGGGTGTGTGGTAGTCTCAAGAGGAAAAAGCAGCTGAAATTAGCAGCTGGAGGGGTGTGAAGGTCACAAGTATCAGGGAATCTCAGTAAGTCCAGAGTTCTAGGCCAATTTCATTCAAGTCTATCTTTCAGTCTCTCTCTCTCTTCATACACACACACACACACACACACACACACACACACACACACACACACACGCATGAGTTTTAGATACTGGACTTGATAGTCTGGGAGCTCTACTGACCAAGGAGTCACAGGGTTGAGTGGTTCAGAATCTAGTTCTGCTAATTAGCCTAAGTGTATCCTTGGGACAATTACTTTGCCTCGGTATCTCCATTTGTAAAATGGAAAGAAGTCTACCTTTGTCGAATTGGAATGAAGATCAGACTGTGCATATGTAAAGTGCTCCTAATACTCGGACATATACAAAGGGCTCAAACATTTATTTTTATTAACTTTGCTCCAGTGCTGGGCACCTGGCTCCCCAGGTTTAACCAAGATAGCAGTACGGCAGCCCTCCCTCCTGCCCTAGATTAGGGACATGGCAAAGTTTTGGGGATAGAGAGGACAGGCTGCTACTGCAGAGGGATCAGTCTCCCCAGGAGAGCAGTCAAGGGCTGGAACTTGCCCTGCACACAGTCACACTTCCTGGGTTTTCCAGGGCAACTGAGATCTCAAAGCCTCCTCTCCATGGGGCTGGGCACAGTGTCCCTGAAGTCCAGTCACTGCAAACACAAGGCCCTATTCTGAGGCTGCGTTCCAGTAGATGACTCTCCCTGGCCCAGGAAACGGCTACTTTGTCAAGGGCACTGGGAATGCAGTGGGACAAGGAAGGGTACTCACCCAGCCTCGGGCAGAGGGAGATCAGGGAAGGGGAAAGGCCAGGAGTGCTCACAACTCCCAACCTCAAGACAGACGTACCGGGGGAGGGGGTTCAGGGGGCAGCAAACTGTACTTGAGAATTTAGATGCGGCAGGACCAGGCCCTCACTCACTGCAGCCAGCAGAGTTCTGCTCTGACTCGCAGGAGGGCAGGAAGGGGGCAGCTTTCTGGGTTCAGCCTGCCTGCTGGGATCCCCAGCTGCAGCTGTCAGGGCTGCTCCGCACTTCCCCGGAGGGGCCTGGCGGGGACCTGCTTCCTACCTCCAGGCTGGGTTTGCACACCCCGCCCGCGGCCTGGCTGGAGGAGGCAACTGCCCAGAAGGAAAGGTGGGAGGGACTGAGTGACAAGCTCCCCGAGCCCCGCGGGTGTGAGAGACCCTGCTGGGCGCGGGCAGCGCTGACCGACTCGGCTCCCAGGTAGGGTCTGCGCTCCGCCCAGCGACGAAACGAGAAGGGTCCGGAGGCTGCTGGGATCCCCGGAGACCGCGGCACCCGAGCCCAGCTCCTGGGCAAGGTCCTGGCGTTGGGCCGGAGGACGCCACGGACGCCGCACAGGGATGGGTCTGGGGTCCAGGCCTTCCCCACGGCCCCGCTCGTCCCGACACAGGGATCCCGCCGGCAGGTCCGGCCCAAAGGTGACACCCGGAACCGGTCAGCGAGGCGGAGCCTGACTGCCCAACCCGGCCGGGCCCCGACTCACCGGCCTGGCGCAGGCAGGATCCCCACGTCGCCACAGCACCGGGGGCTCGCCCGGGGCTCGGCCCGGCCCGGCCCGCAGGCTGAAGGCAGCACCACGCCGCAGCCGCCGCCTCCTCCTCCCGATCCTCGGCCCGCCCCGCTCCGCCCCTCCCGCACACTTTCCACAGGAAATGATTAACTCGTGCCGCGGCGCGTTCCCATGGCAACTGGCTGTACCCGGCGGGCAGGGGGGCGGTGCGTGCACTCACATTCGGGCGCTTGTCCCCACGTGCACGCCGGTGCACGCGTGTGTGCTCGTCCACGGGTGCACACAGGCCCGTGGTTTTCCGACCAGGCTCGCGCTCCTTACGTGCAACGCTTGCTGCACACATGCCTTTACACAAGCGCTCAGAGCTCTCTAGGGTCCCACCCAGGGGCGGGCACTGGATTCCTCACAGCTCACACTCGGCCAGTACCTACAGCCTCACACCCCAGTAAAAAACTTTCACACTCTCAGGGACACACTTTGCACACATGCTCTCAGGTGAAAACGTGTTTTCTTCCCGTTCTTGCACGCACAGTGCTCTTGCACACGCGCTCACACATTTCCGTGTGCTCTGGCACACGTGCTGTGCAGCTCACATGTATGCACTCATGGGCTACCTCCTGCCCAGCAAGTGAAACAACCTCTTCTTCAGCCAGGAGCTGCATGGAGTTAAGGTCAAACCTCCCAGTGAGCTCCAGTGAAAACAGGCTCCGGGGGTCCTAGCCCAAGGCCCTCCTCAGGGTGTGCCCAGGAGAAAGCAGGGGACACCAGCCAGAGGGACAGCTGACCCGGAGGAGCCGCTCTGTTCTTTGTCTCCGGAACAGAGGCCTTATTTTGTTCTGGAGTCGGCACCAGTTGCACCCCACCCCCCAGTGTGTGGAAGGAGAAGACCGAGAAGCTCAGAAGCCAGCGTGTGCAGGCCAGCGGATGGTCCCGCAGATAACCCCAGCGTCGCAGGCATTCTGCCCCTTCCTGTTTGGCAGGGGATGGCACTGGAGGGCACTCAAGGGGTCATCTCCTCCTCCTGCCTGGACACTGGCCTGGCAGTCAAGAATCTCCTCTAGGGACAGAACCAAGGGCCTGAGCTCGCACTGCCCTGGATCCCAGACCAGGACAGTCACAATCCCCCATCTGGAAGTGGACCAGCGCCGGCTTTCTTTTCTGAGCTTCCGCAGTGAAGGCCCAATAGAGGGTAAATGTCACTCTCCTGGAATCCATCCCTGGGGAGTTCGATTTCCAGCCAATGGCAGAGAAAGCCCGCTTGGGGGAGTTACCCTCCCAGAACCAGCCTCTCTGACCTGAAGAGATTCCTAACCAAGTACCTCCCTTCATTACAGCCTGTATCTGTTGACTGGGACAGATATATAGTATCTGCTTTGAAGTTTTTTTTTTTAATTGATTTTACTGGTACATTTTATTATATACATTACGATCACATTCAACACTGAGTTTGTACCAGTACATGACACATCTTGATTCTCATACTTTCCCATTCCTACAAGCCCCACCTCCTATATACATAAGCTGTTTTCTCTTTTTTTAACTATCATATTTTTTCTTTCCCCTCTGACCCCATCCCCCCTTTTCCCTTTTCCTTTTGAACATTTTCTTCCTATTTCACATTACCTATCATACATTTTAGAACTCATTTACAGCTTCAGTTTCTTATACCAGAAAAATGATACGGTATTCACACATCTGTGTTCTATTTATTTCACTTATGAGTATGTCCTCAATCCATTTCAGTACACATGACTCGAATTTATCATTTTTTATGGCTGAGTAGTACTCCATTTTATTTTTTAAAACTACACCTTCTTTATCCAGGCTCCTGTTGATGAGCATTTGGGCTCTTTCCAAGATTTAGCTCTTACAAATCAAACTGCTATGATTTAAAGGTTTTAAATAAAAGCAGAAACCGTGTATTACAGGTTGCTTCACTGACATGCACTAAAGTTTTTTTTCGGGCAAAGTCAAAACCAGACTTTTAGGCTAATAATAACATTTGTTGTTCTTTTTTCTCTAATTACAAAAGTAATAGATGTCATTGTAACCATAATCCCCTCACTGGAGATAAATGCTGCCAACATTTCAGTAGAGTTTTTTGTCCGGTGCACATAATAGAAACCATTTATTCAAAGATAACTATGCCAGGCATTGTGCTAAGCTCTTTATAAACCAGATTTAACCCTGACACCCAGTGAAGTGGGCACCGTCATAGCCCCATTCTGTTGGAGGGAAAACTAAGCCTCAGAAAGTTCATTCACAAACCCAGACTAAGCCCTGGAATGATCTAAACACGCAGAGCGTCACCCTACATGCATAAATACAAGAGTTCATTAAGATCAAAGCACTTGTGAAAGAAAAAAGAAGGACTGACAGACTGGGAAGACACAGTCTTTAAATTCTTGGAAAATTCTGACATGAAATATAAAAAGTGATTGTTAAACAATTGTTGGAATTTGTTTTAAAAACACACAATATCACCAGGATCTGCATACCAACTCTAAGGTCATTTCTGAGCCAGAAACTTCACTGATAGTTTATCTGGAGGCGGTCAGCTCTCCCCTGGCCACAGAAGTGGTGGAGGACCGGCTAGAAGCCTGACCATACTGCACGAGCCTTTGGCCTTGACTCTTCCTGCCTACCTCAAAAGGCCAGATAAAAGCTGGTGGCCCAAAGAGTGCAAATCCATCCCATGTGCACCCTGGCATGCCCACCCGTGCCCAGGCAGGTCAGCACTGCCATCTTTGTGTTCAGAGAGTCTGATATACCCAACCTCTTTCCCATCCATAAGAGATGTAACCAACAGCTGAGTTCCCTTCCCCCTGGCCTTGCTCAGTCCCGGCACAGAGATTCTGCGGGCAGGTCCGACCCAGAGGTGACACCTGGAACCAGGTAGCACATATTCCACAAAGACTGTTTCATCTGATGCCCACAGAAACCCACCCAAGTACAAATAAGATGTACAAGATTTTCTAGTTTGAACAACTTACCCTGAGGCCTAATCCTGTCTTGCCCTTTTCAAATGCTCACACACACACACACACACACACACACACACACACACACCCAAAGGCCTCTTGCTGTCACCCTGCCGCTGCCTTGATTCCTACCCTCCCAAGAGTCCTGCAAGCTTAGGATTCATCTTCCTGGTTCCTCCAGACGCCAGGAAGCACATGCCCCCCTCCCCCGGACTGTACTGGCCTTTCCTGTCCCAGGGCATCCTCCCTGGACAGCAGGGCCCTTTCCTAAAAAAGAAATGCCTCAGCACATGGACTGGTGTCACAGACATGTTCACCAGACATGTATGAATGTTTAGGCATGCAGAATTGAAAGAACAGGATGTGTAAGATATAACCAGACTCTCTTTCCATGGGAATTCATGAAACTTCGTATCAGAAGCAAAAGGATACTTCACGTAATCATTTCAGAGTACTCACTAAGCACTATCTTGGATAACAATGTGTTTTTGTTTTTGAGATGAGGTCTATTATGTGGCCCAGGCTGTCCTTGAGCTCCTAGGCTCAAACAATTTTCCTGCCTCAGCCTCCTGAGTAGGTAGGAGCACAGCCACATGCCACTGTGCCCAGCTAACCATTTCTTGACGTAAGAAAACATTCTGATGTTAACAGTTCCATAATAAGCAACCTGGCTCGATCAGGTGCTGGCTGGAATCTGCGTCTTACTGGCCCCCAAAGTCATCAGAGACCCGTGGCTGGACTTCAGCCTCCCCTCCCTGTGTCCTCCAGGCCCTGGGGGCTCAGCAGGTACTTGAAGGACCAGCGCTTCCCACCTGTCTCCCCCCAAACCTGTCCTGCTGCCTCTGTCTCCCCTAAAAGCTCAGTTAAGGGGAAACCATCCCCCTATTTCGAGAGGCCCCTGTGAGAAACCCAGGCAGTGTTGCCCTCTCCACACTGCCCTGGGCAGCCCTTACCACTCTCTGGGGGAAAAGGAACCAAACCTAGTTGTGCCCTGTAAGGAATCTGGTGAGATTCCCTCCCTCATGCTTGCCGGGAGGGAAGCAAACAGAGGCTTTTTTTTTTCCTTTATCATTTCCTGTAGTCTAAAAAAAATGAGAGGAATGTGAACATTGGGGAAATAATGAAGTAAGCACCAGGTAATAAAAAGATTTAGCAAGAAAGACCGCAGGAGCAGCACAGCCAGAGATAAGCCTTTCCTGGGACTGGTCCGACTCCCCCCAGCCTCACAAGTGCTCCCTACTGCACTTGTTGCTCCAACTCCCCCCTCCCTGTAAGCCAATGCGTGTATTATTAACCTCATTCCTACTCCCCCCCTCTTTCTTATGCACTTTGCTCTATGTGCTGCAAATTCATAAAGGTGGCTTTATGGCTTATAAAAATTTTATTTTATTTTCACATGTTTGCTGGCCTCCAAGTCCTAGACTTAAGGGATGCTCCTGCCTCAGCCTCCCCCCTAGCTAGGACTACAATCTCAGACCACCACACCTTGCAAGGTGTTATTTTTTTTTTAACTTGATTTTTTTTCTACATAAATGTAATGGAAACCAAGAAACGGAAAAGCTACCCTTAGATTACTGTCCTTAGCCCAGATTATCTTTCAGGTGTCTCACTTTGGGCAAACATCATATTTACAGTAAAATGAGACAGAAGAGAAAAATCATTAGAAGTAGGTTTGGGGGCCAGGCATGTCAGTGTTTGAAACCCAGCTTAGCCACTTCCTCGGTGCCTCAGTTTCTTCCTGTGAACACAGGACTAGCGGCAGCGTCTGACACACTGGGTGGTTGTGAGGGACAAAGCAGAGAAGGCGAGAAACACCCTGAACCCAGCTTCAGGCACATGACTAGCATTTTCACAAGCACACACTGCAGTAGGTGGAGGCTGAATTACCACAGTTTAATAAACTTTGTCTGTCTTCCTTTTTCTGTAAAGGGCCTGCTATGTTCAGCAGATCCCATGTGACACTAAGGTCCCCCTAAAAATTTAGAACCATCACTTTTAGAGGCTGCATACTATTCCAGAGTGAGGTGCTGCCTGGTCCAAGCAGACCATGCCAGGGGGCCAATATCTGAGCAGCACCTCAATTTTCACTGTTACAGACGGCGCTGTTAACAACATCGCCTCCCACACGAGCCCATGCATTCCCAGGAAGGGCGTGGGGGGGGAGGGACTATTTCATAAAACATTTCTGAACAGAATCTCAGCGTTTTGTTTTTGCTTTCGACATGTCACCAGATTGCACTCAGAAGGGCTGTACTGAATTTACACAGGCGTTGGCAGCATTTTTTTTAAAGAACTACTTTTCAGTCTCATTTACAGATTTTCTCTTGGATCTCAAATTCTGGCCCTGGCTGGTTCTTCCAAGAGGCATAAGGTGCATAGGGAACGTCTGAGCGACAGCTGTCAATAAAGGGAGCTGCTGGCCAGGCAGGGCCTGATGGAACCAGGACACTGGCATAGGCTCCCAGCCACCTACCCGCCTTCCCAGATGGCTCCACGCCACCCCACTGCCCTGCGCCCCAGCAGCACACCGATGGTTCTGCCCAGGCGGCCACTAGCCACGGGAGCTCTCACCCCGCCCGGAGATTCCTGATGGCTTCTTGCAGTAGTCTGTCCGTCACTCCTGCAAAGAAAATCCCTCAGGGGCGGGGCAGGGAAGTGTCCCTAGGGAAAGCCCTGTTCTAGAAAACCCCAGCCCCAGCCCTCAACCACCCTGCAGACCTCTTGGCAGCGTCCCTGCTGCTGCCCAAGCGACAGCCTCATCTGCCGGGCTGTGCAGCAGCCACACCAACCCCTAGCCAGCCGCCGCCTCCTCCTCCTTGTCCTCTTCCGGCTGTCCTTGTTTGCAAACAGCCTTGGAAGTTTTGATGCTGGTTAATCAGCCTCCCACAGTGGGCTCTCTGCCCTTGGCCACCCCACAAGGCCCACTTCCAGCTGCCCCACTGATGTCACCAGAGTCCAGGTGACAGAGAACAAGGGGCAGAGGATCCCTGGGCTTCGGTGGCTCCTGTGTGCCAGCTCAGGGGAGAGGAGAGATGAACTTCCACATCTCCAGCAGAATGTGTGGGGCCTTGAATGCCCGGCTGGGAACACAGCTCAGCCCCCTCGTGCGGGGGAGGGACAGCATGTGCCATTACAAGCCTTGGCCTTGTGCCTTCAGGAATGCCAGTGTTTCTTGTCCTCCTCATACCGGCCTGTGCAGAAGTCTTATTAATCTCTTTTTAAGGAAGGGACTACTAGGTACAGTGGCACTCTGGAGGCTGAGACAGGAGCACTCCAAGTTTGAGCTGAGCCTTGGCAACTTAGCAAGACTCTGTCTCAAAATGAGGGGTGGGGATATAGGCCCTTGATTCAGTCTCTAATGCTAAAAATAAATCTGAGAATACGGAAGGCCCATAAATGTGTAGGGTATATCTGTGTGTAGGTATCTTGGAGTATTAGAAAAGGTGGGTGCTAACTAGGTGCAGTGGTGCCCAACGCTGATTATAGCTCTTCAAGAAGCTGAGGCAGGAGGATCACAAGTTCCAGGCCAGCCTAGGCAGCACAACAAGACTCTATTTCAAAATAAAAAGGCCTGAGGTGTAGCTCATTAGCGTGCTTGCCCAGCATGCTCGAGACACTGGGTTCTGGGCCAGGGAGTAGCCCAGCGGTACAGCACCTGCTTGGCAAGTGTGAGGCCCTGAGTTCGATTCTTAGGACCAAAACAAAAAACAAAAAAGATGCTGCGTCCTCCACACATAGAAAAGTGAGTATTGCAAAGTAGAAGCTGTGTCCCCAATCCACTAAAGTGGCCATAGGTCCAGCCAGAGCTGCCAGACCCCTACACCCTCACTCAGAGCCCAGGAGAGGGGCATATGGAAGGCCCCCAGACCTGGGAAGCCCCAGATAGACACTGTGTCCTCTGTGTGGCCTCCTGACCAGTGAGAAGCCTTTCCTGAGCTCACTTGACTCAGGAGTAATGGCTGAGGACTCATCAGCCTCCCCCGTTACACTGGAGCTTCCTCATCAGGTCTCCGTCCCATGTGACTTGACAAAGAAACTTACCTACTCTGAGCCTCAGAGTCTTCATAAATGGTGCTACTTACGAGCACTTACTATAACCTGGATAGTAAGTATTTTATGTGCACGGTCATGGTTAATCCTGGTTAATCCTACAAGGTGAGTGCTGTTATCCACACAACAGATGGAGAAACTGTGACTGTATTGTTGGGGCCTACCACCATCAATATTATCCTCCCCCTCACACACTCATTACTGGGGCTCGAAACCGGGAGAGCTGAGCTACAGCCTCCACCCTTTTTGTCTTTCCTTAGAATCTCACTAAGTTGCCCCGGCTGGCCTGGAATTTTCAACTCCTCTGCCTCAGCCTCCCCATTAGCTAGGATTACACGGTGCTTTCCTTTCTCCCACCAGTGCTGTCTTCGGCACGGAAACCTCGGTGAACAGGCTGGCTGGTCGGCGCTGACCTCGCTCTGGAGGCACATTTGTAACCGAACAGCTTCAGGGTTGGTGGTGCTCACTCAAGGCCGGAACAGAATGTCCTGCAACAGTCCCAGTGTCTCATAGAGCCTGTGCCCCCCCAACCTCCCAGGAGCCCCACGGGCTGCCAGTTCTCTGTGCATCACCTCCACCGAGGGTCTGGGGGAAGAGGAACCACGATCTGCCTATGCCTCAGCCCTGCCAGCTGTAGTTCCTCCATTGGCAGAGTCACCCCAACACCCAAGTGCTCCCAGGCCCTTTCCTGCCACTCCCGCACAGCAGGCACACATGCACCCACAGGGCCTGGATTAAGTCTGCACCCACAGGGTGTGGGGGCCGTTCATACACAGACCCAGCAGAGCCTTGAACTTCAGGGTCCTGCCCCTTTTCCCCCAGGTCCAGGTTTCCTCGGCCGTGGTATAAATCAATAGCCATAAACAGCTACCCGTGGAGGGGCTGTGGAGGCCCCTTCCTGTTGTATTTACGCATCTGACCAGCTAGGCATGGTTGTTCAACAAATGTGTCTAAGATGTTGGGAGAGAAGACGGAGTGGCCCTACTCCCAAGAGCTCCTCAAATTAACCAAACTTCCTCACGTAGGCAAGAAAGCTGGGCCTCTAAAAGATAAAGTAGTGACACATACCTGCAATCCCAGCACTAGGGAGGCTGAGGCAGGAGAATTTAAATTCCATTTAAACTCTACCACACAGAGTTTGAAGTCAGTCTAAGCTACACAGTGAGCCCCTGCCATAGCACTCCTCGACCCAAACTAGGAAGTGGTGACTGACCCTGAGAAGTGAAGCAATGGAGTCAGATCTCTCCTCAGCCAGCGTCATTCAGCTACAGGAGCCGTCCACCTTCTTCTTCCTTTCTTGTCAAGGAAGCCCCTGAGCCTCGCCCCTGGCTCCAGCACAGAAGCTGGGCAGAGGGGCAGGGAAACCCGGGCTCAGAAGTGCCGAGTGAGTCAGGGCTTTGGAGTGAGTCAGGCCTGGCCTCTCGAGGAGCAGGGCAGCAGCTGAGCCCCGGTTGGTTTGTGTTACAAAACCACAACAGGCTGTGGAGTGACAGCCGTGGGCTCCCAGGAGCTTCCCAGTGTTGTTGCAGGACAGGTTAGTGCAGCATCCTCAAGCCCGGCTCCAGAACCAGGCTGGGCTGTAACCACCCCAGACAGCGCCCAGAAGGCAGGCTGGGGCAGCCACCACCCCTCCCAGCACGGACCACAGAGGTCCCCTGGCCTCAGCATGAGTTCCTCCAAGCTCATGGAAGTCGGCCTCGGCCTGACGGAAGCCATGTGCTGGGAGACCCCACTGCTCGCAAGACTGGGGGCCCAGAAGCTAAGGGGCTCCTCCAAACTGGCCTGCGCCAGCACAAGGGCCCTTGCCCATACGTAATATTGAGGACACTGGCAGTAATGCCGACATGAGCATGGTGTAGGGCTTTTCACGCACAGTGGTTTCCTGTAGCTGCTGTAACAAATCACTACCAACTGTGTGGTTTAAGACAGGGAAATGTATTCTGCCATGGTTCTGGGCGCTGCAGTGTGGGTTCAGAGCTATCCGTAAGGCCTCTAGGAAAGACTCCATCCTGGCCTCCCCCAGCTCCTCAGGAATTCTGGCCATCTTTGGTTCTCCTTGGTTGTAGATGGAGCACTCCAGTCCCTCTCTGTCTCACACGAGGTCCTCCTCCCTCTGTCTGTGCCTAAATCCTCTCTTCTTAGGAGAGAAAGCTGTACAGTGAGAGCTCTCAATGGGAAAAGACCATGAGGAAGACAGGCTAGGTTAGGATCCTAATGAAGCTCAACTACACCACTAGTTAGCAGGACATCATGGCACACATCTATAATCCCAGTACTCTGGGAGGCTGAGGCAGGAGGATTCCAAATTTCAGTCAGCCTGGGAAATTAGTGAATTAATGAGGCCTTGTTTTAAAATTTTTAAAAAATAAAATTAAAAAGGGCTGGGTATGTAGCTTAGTGCAAAGGCCCTGGGTTTATTACCCAGTACTGCAAAAAAAAAAAAAAAAAAAAAAAAAAAAAGGAGGAAACTAGTCATACTGGATGTAAG
Source organism: Petromus typicus (assembly GCA_004026965.1). Lineage (NCBI taxonomy): Eukaryota > Metazoa > Chordata > Mammalia > Rodentia > Petromuridae > Petromus > Petromus typicus. The sequence continues at coordinate 168,993 of PVIR01000349.1, forward strand.
GCATTCTAATCCAATATAACCTCTTCTTCAGGGATCTTATTTCCAAATAAGCGCATATTCGTGGGCTCTGGGTGGGCATATTATTCAGCACAGTGTATCACATGGAATCCTCTCAACTCATCAGAAAGGACTCTCATCCCCATCACACAGATAAGAGACTCAGAAGTTGAAGCAACTTGCCAGAGGTCACATAGCCAGAATGGAAGCAGGTTTCTCTTGTCTGAGACCCCAAGCTGTGTTGTCCCAGGCATGGCCACCCCCATCTCCTCGGGGGCCAGGTAGCCCGTCATTCATTCCTGAGCCCCTTCCTTCTCCAGCCGCACCTCCAGGAAACCAGGTCTCCAGTGACCTGGCCAAGCTCATGCAGCTAAAGCGTGGCAGGTCCAGGTTCACCTGATGAGCCCAAAAGGGGACCTAACGGGGCCTTTGGAGCTTTTCTTGCTAAGCCAGCTGAGGCGATTTGTGCCAGGCGGTCAGTGGCACACGGCCCGATGTTTATTGATAACACCCACTTGGGCCACACCCACCAGCTCATAAAAGGTGTTGTAAATCTGTGGTTTAGACCGGCCTCCGGTATCAGCCCAGCTGTTTGAGTGGTTACACAGTGGAAGTGATCCAGGTCAAGAATCCAAGCATGGTAGTCCCTGCCCCTAGCACTCTGGCACCGACACAGTGACCGTAGACTCCTGGCACTCTCACGAGGCCGAGGCAGGAGGATCACGAATTCAAGCTCAACTTGACTTCACAAGATGTTGTCTCAAGATTTAAAAAAAATAAAAAATTAGGCCCAGGATATGGTTTAGTGTGAAATCCCTGGGTTCAATCCTTGCACCACAGAAAGAAAAAGCAAAAAGGCCTTGCAGCAAGCAGCTAAACTGAGGAGCCAGGAGGCGGCGACAGATGTGGCAGACGCTGCTCCTCCCATGGCGAGGGCGGCAGCTCAGACACAGCCCCACCGATAGCCCAGTGTCTGGCCGCAAGTGGCATCCAGCAGTTTGCAACGAATGCTCACAAGTGTCCACAGAGCAGCGCTGCTGACCTCTACTGTCCCGGGGCAGGGGCCAAGCCAAGATGGAGAAGGAGATGACAGGCCCGGAGGCCAGGGACAGCAGAGTCCAAAGGGCTGAGGAAGGACAAGGCTGAGGACCAGAACAAGCCAGGGTTCCCCAGCCGTGCAGGGCAAGCATGGGGGACACAGAGCCTGCCATGGATAAAAGGGGAACCTGGGCCCATGCACAGCAGCCATGGTCTCAGCTATGAGAGAGACGGTGTCAGTGCCTAACTCTAAAAGCCTCAGCAGCTTCGTACAGGGCTAACAACACAATCCAAAACCCTTCCTGTGGTCCCCACAGCTGCCCCGGCAGGCCTAGGGACTGGCCCGCTCCCTCTCAGCTCCAACACTGGACCTTTGCTCTTGCTGGTCGTGGGCCCAAGCACCATTCCCTGCATTCTGCATTTGGCTCCTCATCCTTAAGAGTCTCGGCTCAGCTGTCCCCACATCAGAGCAGCTGTAGAATTCTCAGTGCAGCCCGTTAGTCTGTATCTTTTCTCCCTGTATAAATACCTGAGTATTTATAGTTTGGTCCTTAATCATCTTCCTCCTATGAAGGCAAGAACTTTGCATTTGTTATTTTTCCCCCCGAAGTGCTGGGGCTTGAACCCAAGACCTATACACGGTAGGCAAATGCTTTAATACTGAGCTACACTGCCAGCTCTTTTTATTTTCTATTTTGAGAGAGTATATCACTAAGTTTCCCAGGCTGGTCTAGAACTTGCAACCCTCCTGCTTCAGCCTCCCAAGTGGCTGACATTACAGGCTTGTGCTACCATGCTAGGCTACGGACTTGATCTTGTTCCCTGCTCACCCCAGCACCTACCACACTGCCACACACACAGCAGGTCCGTGGTGTCCCTGAGTGGAGAAATGAATGAAGCCAAGAACGCACACAGACTCATAGACAATAACCTGTGGACTATGAATGGACTGAGCTGGTGGGAGATGTGGTCAGGTGAGATCCTCGGAGAGCAACGCCTGAGTGCAACACGGTGGCTGGGCCTCAAGCCAGGAGAACTTCCTGGAGGAGTGACCAGACTCGGTGGGAAAGCTCAGAGGACTTCCTGGAGGGGCGACTGGAAATCATGAGGTGGCTCTTTGCCTCTAACTAAGCTTTAGCCAGGAGCAGGAAGGGGAGCCAGGAGACCCCGCACAGTCTCAGCCCAGGTTAGGGTCCCTCTGTCCATGTCCTGCTGCGTGGACCACAGCAGGGAGCTGGATTTCCAGAAGTTATAGATGGAGAAGTGAGGCTTCTGCTGTGCTGGGAATTTCTCCCAAGTGCTGAAGGCTAATTGCAGCCTTTTCCTTGCAGCCTGGGGAAAGCATGCAGGTCAGCTTTATCTCTGCAGGGATGGGAGGATTAGAGGCAGGGCAGACGGGGACCCTGGGGAAGACGTGCTGGCCTCAGCCTTAAAAGGAACAGTGCCTCTGAGCAAAACACGGAGAGAGCCCCCAGGGCACAGTGGCTGGTGGATAAGAACCTACGCCCTGGGGTTAAGAATCAAGGCCACCTCTCTGTGCCAGGCAGCCCCAGGCAAGGCCCCAGCCTGAGCCTGGGCAGTGGAGGTCGTGTGTCCTTGTCCCTCAGAGTCCTTGAGGGATGAAGGAGACGGGGACGCAGCACGTGCTCAATGCACGGAAGCGCTTCTTAGGGGCCGGGTATGTGCCAGGCACTCATGGTACAACTGGCCTTGGCCTCTTTCAGTGTTTCAGTGTGGCCAGGCATGGTGGCACAAGTCTATAATCTCAGCACTTGGGGAGGCTGAAGCAGGAGGATCACATGTTCAAGCCCAGTCTGGGCAACTTAGAAAAGATCCTGCCTCAAAATGAAAACTGCAAATGGCTGGGAGGTAGGGAATGAAAAGGCTCTGAGCTCAGTCTCCAATACCACTAAACACATACATGCGGGCATACCTACATACATACCGTCAGTGTCACAAAACAGAAAACCTCAGCAACTGTTTCCAGATTCAGAGACCAGAGACAAGACAACTGTGCCCGACAGCCGAACTTGGATTTCCTTTTGTCTTAAAGGGCGCTTAGGGGACAATTGTCAAAAGTCCCATGTGGCCTACAGAGTAGATAGTCCATAGTCATGTTGTTTCAACATTAATTTCCTGATTCTGTTGACTGCACACTGGTCCTAAAAGATAATTCCTCACAGACGCATTTGAAGAGAAAGAAACACTCTCTGCAGCCGCTTCTCAAACAGTGCAGAGGGGGAAACAGAAATGAGGATGGTACCAACACGGTAAAACGTGAAGACTCGGCGAATCCGGCTGGAGAAAGCTGGGAAGCCTTTTTCTTTTAGTTTTTTGAGATAGGGTCTCGCTTTGTATTCAGGCTGGCCTTGAACTACTTGACCCAGGCTGGCCTCAAGCTCATCGGCGATCCTCTCAGCCTCCCAAGTGCTAGGATTACAGGTTTGCACCACTGTGCCCAACGCCCCGGGCAAATTGTTAACCTGCATCTCAAGCCCATCACCTCTGCTAGAACACAGTGTCAAGGATGAGCAAGCAAAAGGTGACAAGGCACCTCATGGCCAAGGAATGTGGCCTACAGCAGGGCTCGCCCCAGCCCAGGGCCCCTGACTGTGCACTGCCAGGCCTCCCGGCAGGTCCAGGCTGCCCTGCTACACGGGTGACCTCCCAGGGGACTTCCCGCCAGTGACCTGGTGAAAGGGAGCCTCACATCTGGGCGGGCAGGGAGGCACTGTCTTCAGTCTTCTGTGTTACTGTCTACTTCCTTCCTCTTTGTCGCTGTCCCTGCCCACAAAATGCCAGGCATCTTTGCAGACTGACTTGCCCCAGCCAGGAGGGGCCCCCCCGGAGGTCAGACGGGCCTGGGTTGAGCTCTTTGAGCTCCATCATGAAAACCAAGACACATGTGATTACAAGGAAGATATGAGCTTGCATGCGTCCTTTTAAACACCGCATGGGGAGGACGCCACTCCAGTACCTCCCAGGCCACCGTGGGGCCAGCTGTGAGTCAGGCTTTGACCTCAGCCACCTGCTTAATTTAGCACAGTGGCAGCTGCCCACCCAAATTAGCCACCCCTGCCCAGCCTTGCTTCTGCCACTCATGTACCTCCGTCAGCTTTGGTTCTTTATTTTGATTTTGGGGGTTTTGTTTATTTTATTTTGGTTTTTGAGACAGAGTCTCATTTTGCAGTTCAGTCTGGCCTTAAACCTTCAGGAACCCTCCTGTCTCAGCCTCTGGAGTGCTGGGATTACAGGTGTAGACCACCACACCCAGCTTGCTATACTTCTTTGAAGCCAAGTTGTCACACTGCTTTGTGGGGCCACATGACTATTTTTTAACCCATCTAAGCTCAAACAGTACAGAATAGAGCTGAAAAGTAACTTTTCCTTCACCCTCCCAAGCCAGTGAAAAATAAGGGTCCTCAGTCCAAAAAAATACTATGCAATTGTTTTTCACTCAAAATCTGGATGAGGTTCATAGACCATCCCACTCAAGCTCTGGAAGAGGGTCCAGGACTCAGGAGGCCGGAGCAGGAGGGTCATGAGTTTGAGACCAACCTGGGCTACACAGCAAGTTCAAAAGCCACTTGGACTACATAGAGAGAACCTATTTAAAACAAAAAACAAAAATCTTAGAAGCAGAAGAGGAGACTAGACTAAGTATAGAAAAATTGTATCCTTGCCAGGCATGATGGCACATACATAATCCCTGTATTCAGGAGGCTGAGGCAGGAAGATTACTGTGAGTTTGAGGCCAGCCTAGGCTGCAATGCAATAACATGTCTCAAAAAAAAAAAAAAAAAGCTAACAAGAAAAATTGTATCTGACCATCAGTGATATGTATGTGGGTGTTTGAAGTTGGCCACAACTTAAGAAGCCATCAGTTTCCCCTCCTGTCAAAAGTCAGTGCAGTTCGATTCCAATTCCAGAGGTCAGGCTCTTTCCCATGCCGGCTCAGGGTACATACCTCTTACAGGCGTCACGTTCTGTGACTTCAGGCTCCGGGATGTAGCTGTCACACAGAGGTGCCAATGCAGGTCCTGAGCAGCACCAAGTCCTGGCTCTCACCGTGGCCTCTGCTGACAGCTGCTGCCTGGGGCGGTGAAACCAGAGCCCTCTGGGAAGGCTGGTCTCACAGTGAGGCATGAATATTTTACACCAACAGCCGCTAATGACTCGGGCTCACAACAGTCACTCCAGGAAAGCTGCGTCCAGACAGCACCGACCCATGTCTCCCATTCAAGGTCTATACCACAAGAGGCCCCTTCCGGGAGAAGCAAAAAGAAGCCCAAACGTGCCAGCAGGACACAGGCTCCACCTTCTGAGCCCCTGTGAGGCCCAGCCAGGCCCTGCTGAACTGCTGGCTCTCATCTGGCAGCACCGCCCTCCCCGAAGAGGTGGCATAGCCAAGTCCAGAGAGCCAAGGACCCTGGCTGACCGTCTGCTGGCCTGTGCCCACTGGAGCTTCACCCAGGCTGGTTTCCACACATCTGGGGCGGGGCTGAAGAGCCCCCATGCCAGCTGGCGGCCAAGCAGGATGCCTGGAATCCCTCCCCTTCCTCCTCCTTTACCCCCAATCTCTCCAGAGCCTCAGGCTTCCTGGGTGACAAGTCATAGTGATCTATGAGACCACGGTCACCCCAATACCACGGTTATTTTCTGAGCCCGAGGAATCATCAGTTTGGGCATGAGCCACCCTTGGGTGGCCGTTTGAAACTTCCCTTTGTTCCCTGAGCTGAAGCTCTGAGTTTCTCACACATTGAAGAGGAAAGGACCGACTTCCATTTCTACAACCTCCTGCTCCTCATAGAAGTTTCCATCCTGAAGACTACAGCCACTTTGTCAACTGCAACTTGTACCAAGAAAGAAAACAAAAATTTCACGTCTACTTAGAGTACTCACTACATACCAGATACCAACTGGAGCGTTTTAGGTGTGCTAACACTTACACAGGTGTGGTGGCACATACCTATAATCCCAGCACTCTGGGAGGCCGAGACAGGAAGATCACAAGAGCAACTTAGTAAGATCTTATCTAGAATTTAAAAGTTAAGCAATGGCTGGGGATGGAGCTTAATGCAAAGCCCCGCGTGCAACCCCGCAGTACCACAATGCACATGTGTGCACTAAGAAAGGGGTTAGCACATATTCTCTTCCAAATACCTTGCAACAGTCTATCATGATCCCATTTTCCCGGTGAGGAAGCTGAGGCAATGGCAGAGCGAAGTACTGGCTCAAAGTTGCACTGCTGGTTTTGTGCCCACCACTGCCCTGTGGCCTTTCTTTGAGCCTCCACCCCAGTGCATCCCCCGAGGGCAGTGCAGCCCCTGTCCCTCCCCTGTGATGCAGCCCTGAGTGTGCCTATCACTGCCAAGTGCCTGAGTCGTGTCACTGGTATCACCTTTTCAACAGTCCCATGAGGCAGAGGTGATTTTGTCCCTTTCTCAGGCAAGGACTCTGATGTGAAGCAACCTGCCCAGAAAGTCGATGGCACAGCCAGGTTCCAGGCGGCCCTGCACGTGGCTGCCCACGTGCAGACGGGGGGTGGGGGTGGGGTGGATGCGGAAGCCACGTGGGCAGCAGTCTGGCCGCCCTCTTTGCCAAGATCTGCTCGGACTGCCCGGGTTGAGGGTGCTGCCCTGAACACATGGCCGGCAGGGCCCTATGGCTGGGGTCTGACTTCTGGTCCCACTGCCCTGACACAACTGTCTCTGCAGGTGTGGGAAGGGGGCGGGGCTTGATGATCCTCTGGCCTGAATGCTTCATGACACAGGCAGGAGGCGGGGCCAATGACATCCTTTCAGTAGGTTCTTCAGCAGGTGCCCAGTGTGGGATGGGATGCCTCTGCTGACACAGCCACTATACTCATTTTATGGTGTGAAAACCAAGGCTCAAAAATACATCACCACAGACTTCCCACCCAAGGCCAGCTTGTCCAGGTCTAGTAGGCCCGATGCCTAGGTGCCTACTACTTTTGGGGGCCTGTGAAAATTTCATTTCACTTAAAATCGAAATGGAAAAAATGATCTTGCAGCATGAAGAAATATCTTCCTGCTGGGCATGGTGGCTCATGGTGGCCTGTAATCCCAGCGCTTGGGAGGCAGAGGCAGGAGGATTGCTATGAGTTCGAGGCTTGCTTGAACTACAAAAGAGAGACTCTATCTCAAAAAAAAAAAAATCTTCCTATATAAAATGAATATATCCATCTCTATACCACCATAGCAGTTAAATACATTAAGTTTTACTAGGAAAAAGGACTCACCAAGACAAAGGTACCCAGGGCTCTTGGAAATCACCAGGCAACCTGAGTAAGCTGAATCCAAACCCAGATGTTAGCTGCAGTGCTAGGGGAGTCAGCAAGGGCAGTCTCTGGGAGCTACAGCATCCACACCTGTCTGTGGCAAGAGCAGTCACTTGGCCTGGGCACCACTCCTAGTGGGCGAGTAGCCAGTCTCGATTGCTGGACTTCCAAGCAGCCATTCAGAGTAGAGAAACCACAGTGCAGGCACTGAGTCATTCATAGAGAGAATGACACAGAGGGGAGATGGCACAGAGGAGAGAGGACACAGATCAGCCTGAATACCCCAACTTTTCCTCCTCACAAGCCCTGGGTTCAACCCCCTGCCACTGAAAGAAAGTAATACACACCCTCGTGCTGCGGGAACTCGCCTTTCAAAGTTGACAGATAACACCAGCTTGGGAACCACATCGCCCTGGGTTCCCCACTTTGCTATTTAGTGTACTCTGTGGCCTTGAAAAAGTTACTTGACCTCTGTGACTCTATTTTTTCTTTTGTAAAATGCAAATAAAATATCCATCCCAACCCCACAGGGTTGCAATGAAAATTGGCCAACATAAAATGTTTTCAATATAATCAAGCTGTTGCAATGAGTAAAAGCCAAAAGACTATTCATTCATTTGTTTGAGAAAGAAAGTAAGAATAAAGGTCCCAGCATCCCTCAGGCCTTGAATAATGGCTATGCCAAGAGCTTGCCTGAGACACTGATAAATTGGGGGAAGCCACTGAGACTTCAGTTACTAGGGCCACACTCTGAGTTCAGCTGCTTCCCCCTCCAGGCCTTTGAGAGGAAAATCTAAATAAGAGGTAGTGATCTTGCTAATGAAAGGGGAGCCTCACCTCCAATTAAGACACACCGGAGTCGGAAATTCATCAAGCAGGGTGACTTGGCGACTTAGCCGCACTTACTCAACCCAAGGCAGAAACTGTGAAATCAGAACAAAGCCCTGAGTAATAAGCAAGCCCAGGAGTCCCTCCAAGTGAACAAGGCTAAGCAGGACCATGAGCCTGTCTCCCAGCGAGTTTCAGCGCTAAGGTTAAGGAACCACGTCTGCTGGTCTGGACCCTCTAGGGCAGGGAGGCTTCCCAAGGCTGCCAGGCTGCTGGCCTGGCAGCCTGCTCCGAAGACAGCACCGCACCTCTCACCCACCTGGCCCGAGCGAGGGCAGTGTCTCCAGCTGCCCTAAAGTGTCGCCAACATGCTGCTCAAGCTTTACTCAGTCATCACCTTGTTTCTCTTAGATGAGCAACTCAAAATAAATAATTTTAAAAGCAAAATAAAACAGAGTAGGAAACAGGGAGATAGATCTTTTATAAATGGGAAGGGGACCAAGAGATGGGGGGGCGGCATAAAGAGAATAAAGATGTGTGAGCTACATTTGTGCAGTGAATTAATCACTCTGTGCTGCAAATGTGTCCTAATAAAATAAAAGATCTACTGTGTTGTGAGTGCATTTCTGACCAGCTCCTGGCAGAAGCTGAGGTGGCTACAGATCAGGGACCCTGGATTCTGCAACGTAGTGGCTCCTGGGGCTCCCTGCACCCCACAACTCCATATCCGAGGAGCCCACAGCCCTGCCCTCAACTATGTCCCCCAGGATTTCCTTGGGAGGGTGGTGATGTACAAATTTACGGAAAGGTCAATTAACAGGGTCATGACGGAGCATAACTATAATCCCAGCACTCTGGGAGACTGAGGCAGAAGGATCAAAGTTTAAATTCAGACTGAGCAATTTAATAACTTGGCAAGACCTTACCTAACAATAACAATAAAAAAAAAATAAAAGTCTGAGGACATAGCAAAAGCCCTGAGTTCAATCCCCAGTACTACTTCATAAAAGATTAATTTTTTTCTCTACCAGCCTACCTCCCCTGCCTTTGCAGGCAAGTACCTTAAATGCCTTCCTGCACAGAAGTTTCAAAATTATAACTAATTACATTTTCCCTTTTAAAAAAAACCCACTTTCATTTACACTTTCCTTTAAATACAGCAGACTCCAGGTAAGGTCTAGGCCTCCCCCATACCCCCTTCTCCCAGGACCCAAGAGGGCCTCTCTGCGCAAACTCAGGGGAAGGTGCTTTTTGATTCTTTTCCGTGGTGCTGGGATTCGGCCTCATGAATGCTAGACAAGTGTAGCTGTACCACTGAGCTACACTCAAGACGGTATTTTGAGAGACTTTTGAAATTAAAAAAAAAAAAAAGAATTAAAATAAGATGGAGCCTTCAGCCTCCCCATCCACCTGCCAGTCCACACAGACCACATAGCCCCCCACACCTGACACACAGCCTTCCCACAGGGACAAGGGGGTGCTGGAGCTCAGGCAGGATTTCTGTCCTCCTCCTGGGTTCCTGCTGCTCCCAAAGGCGGGGACATCTCAGGTGTCATCAGAGGCTGCTAATGGACATGGACGTGCAGCCCCAGCCCTGCCTCTGAATTCAGACAGGTTTCCCATAGTAGTGAATCCTAGAAGGAAAAGCCCTAACATAACTAAAAAGAAACTTAAGGCTGCCTCTTTCCAGGGAAGCTCGAGGTCAGATCTAGAGCGCTCAGTCACAATTTTCTTTTAGTTTTTTTGAGACAGGGTCTCACTTTGTACTTCACGCTGGCCCCGAACACAATATGTAGCCCAGACTAGCCTTGAATTCTCAGCAATCCTCCTGCCTCTGCCTCCTCAGTGCTAGGATTACAGGCATGAACCACCACACCTGGCTCACTCATGATTTTTAAAGTGGTATCATAGCCAGGCATGGTCACACACCTGTAACTCCAGCATTCTGGGAGGCTGAGGCAGGAAGATCACAATTGCAAACTCAGCCTGGGCCATTTAGCAAGAACCTGCCACAAAATAGAAATAAATAAATAAGAAGGGATGGAGTAGGTATGAGGACCCTTGGTTCAAATAAAGAACTGCAAAATAAATAAATAAATAAATAAATAAAGTGCTATCATATCCTATACATATATTTAGTAAATGATATTCCATATTTGGGAGAGTATCTTTTTTTTTTAAGTAGTATGCATATATAGTTTAGGAACACTTCATCAAATAAATTGATTAAAAATCACTAAAGGTTACAGTCTGGGGAATAACCTCTGAGCTGTTTCTTAGCAGATCTTTCCTTGTTCTCAGCTGCTGTCGGTCTAGAGAACAAGGGTTCATTCACCTCTGAGCAAACTGTATGCCCTGACATTTTTTTAAACATTAAAAAAAATCATTGCAAAGGTTATACATGTTATAGCATTCGTTCATGATTCACTAGAATATGCACCTTGACTCCTTTTTAAGCATGAAGATTCTGAAGCCTTGTAAAATGAAAATACCCCTGGACACCACCCAGGACAGGAAGAATAAGGGGTGAACTCAGTGCCGCAGATGCTGCCCAATATCCTCACCCGAAGGGGTTGAGCTGGAGGCCCGGGTGGTACCTGCACACGCCTGTACAATTCAGGGAGAGAAACGCAGGCAGTTGGAAGTTCTTGCATGGCTATGCTGTTTGTCAGAGCGGACTGATTCCCTGCAGGCCTCTCCACCCTGTGAGTAAGAGAGGAAGGTTCTTTCTTTTGTTCTAGGGACAGTCATGGGAGAGATGCTGCCTCTTCCCTACAGGAGTTTCAACTCCCCTAGTTTAGGAGTTACAACAGAAAACAAAGAAAAAAAAAAAATATATATATATATATATATATATATATATATATATATATATATATATATATTGTGTGTGTGTGTGTGTGTGTGTGTGTGTGTGTGTTACTGGTGATCAAACCTAGGCCCTCGTAGTACATACTCTTATCCCTGAGCTACTTCCCCAGCTGTAAGTCTTCTTTTAAAAACAAACAAAAAAAGTATGGAGACACGATGCTACGCATCTAGAATCCCAGCACTGGGGAGGCAGAGGCAGGAGGATTCCCGTAAGTTCTTCAAGGCCAACCTGGGCTACAATGGTGAGTTCAAGGTCAGCCTGAACTACAGAGTGAGACCCTGTCTCAAAAAAACCTAAAAATAATAAAAAATAAAGCACTGGCTTCAGATGAAAAGCACAGCACTGGAGACCCGACTATGGAAAGTTTAGGTGTGTATCTCTGACAGTCTTTTTCTTTTGTGGATTTCTATGGCGGCCAATATTAGTATAACCAGAGCAAACATCTACCACCCACTTACTCTGAGCTGGCATCACCCACGGCATTTCATTTCATTCTCAGAATAACTCCATGAGGACAGCACTGTTTTGACCCCTTCTCTGTAGCACTGGGGATGGAGCCTAGGCCTTGGGCTTCCTGGGTAGATGCACTACTTCTAGCTACTCCAGGCCCAGGAAGCATGCCTCTGGCCTGACATCCCTGTATCACAGTTAGGTCCCAGAAGAGTCAGCAATTTATGCAAAATTTTGTATCTAACAAGACTCGTTGACAGCCCTTTTATGATATCCCTAATATCATAAAAGAAAGGGGGGAAATAGCAGCCCAGCGCTTGCTCCTAACCCAGGACATGCTGGACTCTAAAGTGAAACTCTGTCTCCAGCCTTGACTTGACCTCAGATTACCCTGTGAGGGACCTTGGAAGGTGGTATAGGCATTTCGCCCTGATCATTATCCGAGTTGGCTCAGGGCTGAGAGCAAGATTTTCTCTTGATAAAGGGCTAAACCTCTAGCTCGTGAAGCTGCAGAGTTCACCAGGCGTGGTGACATGGCCTGTAATGATAGCACTCTGGGAGGCTGAGGCAGGAAAGTTGCTTTTTTTTTTTTTTTTTTTTGAGACAGGGTTTCACTTTGTGGTTCAGGCTGGCCCTGAGCTCAGCCTCAAACTCACATCACAGCAATCCTCCTGCCTCTGCCTCCCGAGTACTGGGATTACAAGTGTGAGCCACCACACCCGGCACTGTGGTATGTGGTACTGGTTGTTGCTGGGCGTGAGTCTCCATGCCCAGTATGGTATGTGGTTACCGGGGAATCGAACCCGGGCCCTTGCGCTTGCAAGACAGGCGCCGGAACCACTGAGCTAACTCCTCGGCCCAGGAAAGTTGCATGTTTAAAGCCTGAGTAGGCAATTTAGCTACTTAGTGAGACCCTGTCTCATATTCTAAAAAAATATAAGGACTGGGGTGGGGGGATATACTACAGTCGGAAGCCCTGGGTTCAGTTCCCAGTACTGCACACACACACACACACACACACACACACACACACATACACACACACATCTAGAGCTCTTCTAAGGTCAAAAAGGAAAGTAATGGAAGACCTTTTTTCTTACTACCCCAAAAAGGCACATAATGAGAGCAAAAATGTATACTCTCAATCCAAAAGCCTTTTCCTGGCTCTCACCCCAACCCTTTAAGGAAACATCATCGCCCTGTCAGTCGCCCTGTCAGTCTTCACAATCCGGAATGCACAGTGTGTGTGTGTGTGTGTGTGTGTGTGTGTACTGTGAGCTGGAGAGGGAGAAATTTACGGTCTCAGTAGAAAAGACCAGCACCACGCTGAAAACAGAGCAGCAAACACGCTATCGGGTTGCCACAGCAACGGCTTAATTGACACTTTCGCTTCCCCAGCATTTGTTCTGGGCAGGTGGGATAAGATTCTTGTCCTCAAGGAGGGCTGAGGATGAGGGTGTCCCTATTTCCCCTCGTAAGTGTTCAGGCTGACACGGAATGACTGCCAGGGCTCTTCGCAGGGCTGGAAAGTGGCCTTTGACGGTCAGCACAGACTGCCCCCTGCCTGTGGGGCCAGCTCCACTGTGCACAGGATGGTGAGAGGCTCATCTTCCCGCATCTGCCAGCTGCATGGCCGCAGCGCTGAGGCTGGAGCCAGTGACCGGGTGGACAGTTCCACACTGGCTTCCCCGCCAGGGTACACGGGGTGGGGAGAGGGCGAGGGGAACAGCTCGAATCCATCGAGAACACAGAACTCCCTTAGATCATTTTCTGTACCAAACCACACAGTGCCTGGCAAATCCGCTGTCAAAAGACAAGGATCAGAAAAACTGGGGAACAAGAGGCCTCTGAGAGCTCAGCGGACAGAAGGGAGCTGCGGGCCCCAGCTGCGAACCCGCAGGTGGCCTCGGGCACGCAGAGCTCCGGGCCTGCGAGCTGCACTGCAGCGGGAGATGCAGCCCTAGCTGGGCCCTGGCAGCCACGCGGATCCGGAGGGCGACGCACACGGAATACTAAACGCAACGCGGGAGCTCCCAGCACAGCCACCTGGCTGCCACCCGCCCGCGCTTGTCTGCAGCGGTTTCTCTGCGGACCCAGAAGTCTGCGACCCAGAGCATGTAGACAAGAGAGTGTTCAGAAGGTCCAGCTCTGTGCGGGAAAATGAATCATTTTTACAGGGACAGAAAAAAAGCTTTTAAGTGGAAAATACTGCTTTTGGGACTTCTCCTTGAGGAAGCAACGGACTCCAGCGGCAGCCTGCATTTCCCCAAAGGCTAAAGGCTGAGCAGCTTAGCTTAAACCAATTCTTCACAGGTTTTGCCCTGTTGTCCTTACAGCCTGAGCCGCTCCCGCTTGCTAGAGTTACCACAACGCCTCGTCTTATAAAAACTGGTGTCTTCCTGAGCGTGAAAAACAAACAAAAGATACTACCAGGAGCAGCTGCAGCAAGCTCTGGATGGAGAGGTGACTCGGAGGAAATGGCACCTGGGAACTGGTGGGGGAGGGATGGGGGGCCATGGGGCCTCTTCCTGAACAGCAGAACAGCACTCTGAGAGGTAACCCTCATTTTGAGTATCCTCCCATCTGATATCCTCTCCCCCAAAGACTAAGGATTATGACAGAGCATCTGCTTAGCATATCAAATAAATCTGAAAATTAAAAATTATTGGAAATTTCTCAGTAAATGAAATGTCCCCTCCCAACCCCCAAAACTGTAAATGTACAGTCCTCTCCATTATCATCCCTTTCATTTTATTTTATACATTATTGAAATTTATCTTACAGTACTTCCTGTGACTTGAGACTATAGACTTTTGACTGACATTATTATTCAATGCTTGTATTTGAATGCATTAAGTGTCAGGTTTATTTATCCAGACTTGCTCAGATCTAGGTTTGAGGGATGTTTTTTTTCCTAGATTTAAAATTTTTTCCAGTGCTCGAACAGCTCATATTTGCTAGCTTAACAGTTTCTCACTATTTTAAGCACTTTCTTTTTATTACCACCCTCCTCCATTGACAGCTTGGCTCTAAAAGGATTGGGCAGTACCTTCCTCGCCTGGTGACTCTTCCCAGCCTGGTGACTCCTCCCAGTCTCCCAGACGGTCAATTCTGTTCTCACAACCCGGTGGGGGCGGGGCAACACCTCTGGCCAATTCCTCCTCAAACCCTCCCCCAGCTGACTGCAAGACCAGGACAGACAGAATCACAGCACAGACAATCGCGGGACAGACAGACTTCAGGCCTCCTTTGGGCCCCGGGGCCCCTCTGCCCCTTCACTGAGTCCTTCTCCCCAGGCAGCCAAAGAACCCTGGGAAGCAAAGCTCGGACCAGGTAGGTCCCTCTCCCCCCACACCCTTTCAATGCATATTTGCTCTTCTGTCCCAGCCCTTGCATGACCTACGTCCCCACCAGGGAGAGGACAGTCAACAAAATCAGAGAGTAATGGGAAGTGTGGTAAAGGACAGAAAGGATTACTAGGAAACACAGCTCAAGGAAAAAGGAGGTGAAACAGGGGGGTGGCTGGATTCACCCCAGCTCTCTCAACAGGAGCATTCGACCCCAGGCAGGGTGTCACCTTTTCAGGGTGGCTGAAAGGTTGTTCATCACCCGGGAGCAGAAAGCATCCACACCTCATCCGCATCCGGAGAGGAGCCAGACCGCTCCTGGGGCTCCCGAGGAGATGAGGGAAGCCAACTTTCTTACCAAGGCCCATGAGAAAAAGCTGGCACTGCGGTGTTCCTCCATCGTGGCGAGAGTGAGGCCCGCCTCAGCCCTGGCTCTTCGACTGGCAGGGGTCGCCCTTGTCTCAGCGTCCCTGTGCCCTTCCCTGCCTGTCATCCACTCTGACACACAGCTCATCCCCTTTTCAAGGTTTCTTCCTTGAGAGACCCTGCCGGACCACGCCCACCTCCTTTCTGAGATTTCATCTCATCACACGTTCTTATCTTTGAAATGATCTTGTTTCCTGTCTGCCTCCACCACCAGGAATGCAAACTCCGAGGGGGCAGACCAGGATGGCTCTGAGGGTCAGATGCCCCTGCGCCAGGGCCAGGTAGCAGCAACATTCCATCCTACGTATGTGGAGTGAGAGATCGATCAATCACACAGAGCCAGGTAACAACCTTGTGAGGAATTCATGCAATTTGTGTAGCAAAGCTGGAATCACTCAAAACCTCACATTCGGTCCTTACCTCAAACACTGCCCTCTCCTCAACAAGAGCATCAATGGCAATACAAATAACTGAACGGCAATTCAAGGATTCAGTGTCAGCCAGGGGAGGTCCTGGTTTCGATCCTCACAGTCACATACAGACACACAGATGAGATTTCAAAATTCCATTTTGTTCAATCACAGCCAGGCCATGGTCAGACATACTTGTAATTCTTTGGGAAGCTGAGTCAAGAGGACTGCAAGTTGGAGCCCAGTTTGGGCAATGGAGTGACAGTAAGATCTGTCTCAAAATGAAAAATTGAATGGGCTTTTTGACTTACAAACTCAGTGCATTCTCAAGGGCTGGTTGGAACTCAAGTTGGTCAGTGGAAGGCTCAGGCGCCTCTACAGTCTTCAAACTCTCTCGCCTATACATAGGCAGATCTTCAGTGTTCTTGGAGAGACAGATTTCTCAACCCCACACAGGAAAGGATGTTGTAATGTCCTTCCCAGAGCTCTCTAAGGGTCAAATCTGTATCTGTGACCATCAGGAAGCCCAAGCACCTGGCATTTAGGTCATAACTCAAGATTTGGTTATGAGTTAAAACCAAAATTCTGGTCATGACCCAACTTGTTCATATGTCAGGTTGGTCGTAATTCAATGGTTCACTATAAAAAGGGCTGAGGATGTAGCTCAGTGTGAAGGACCTGTGTTCAGTGTCTAATACCATACTCCAAAAAGGTCAATCGGTTTTGCATGATGGTACACAACTGTAATCCCAGCACTTGAGAGGCTGAGGCAGGAGGACCTCAAACTGGAGGTCAGCCTGGGCTACACAACAAGGATCCTAATATCAGACTACATAATTGAATTCAAATTCCTGTAATTAAGTATCACAGAGACAGACCACTGCAGACTGGAAATTCCTTGCAAGGAAAATTTTTGTTTTGTTTTTGTTTTTTGAGACAGGGTCTCACTTTATAATTCAGGCTGGTCTCAAACTCATGGTGATCCTCTTGCCTCAGCCTCCTGAGAGCTGGAATAACAGGTGTGCGCCACCAGGCCCAGCTGCAAGCAGGAATTTTTAAGACTAGTTATATCACAGGCAAATCAGATAAAAGGATTTTCAAAGCTGATCTTTGAAGCTGCACACCTGCAATCCCAGCACTCTGGAGGCTGAGACAGGAGGATTGTGAGTTCAAGGCCAGTCTGGGCTACATAGTGAGTTTTGAGGTCAACCTGGAACATACTGAGAACTTGTCTTGGAAAAGAAAGAAGAAAATTTTTTGATAAATTCAAAACTACTTAACATAGGAAGTGAATACCAGCCGTCATTCCTCAGTGCTTACTGTGGGTGAGGCCCTAGGCTACACACTTCTCTCGTAACTCTTTTATCACCCTGCTTCACAGATGGGGAATCTACGGCATGGAGTGGACCAAGCAACTTCCTTGGGCTTTGTGCTGGGAAGCAGAAACTCAGGAAGAACCTGAGTAAATGTCTGGCTTCTCTTGTTCCTGGTTCCTGTGGAGCAGCTGCAAAGGCCCCTACTAAACAGCACATTCCCAGGGGCGGGGATGCTGGTACTCAGGGCCCACTGGTACCCCAAGTCGTTTCCCTTGAGCTTGGAGGCTGCTTTTGTCTCTCAGGCAAGTTGAAACCATCAATCCTGCACTTGGGCTTGTCTAGGAGCCGGTGTCGAGGGGGCAACCTTTTGCCATCAGACAGCCAAGTCCACCCTCAGATCACACGTGATTTCTAGACATGTGTGCCGTAAAGAGCCGCCAAGTCCGCTGCATGTGCAGACACAGATTCCATCACTGTCCCTTTCTTCTGCTCACCTCTCCCCATGTCTCGGGTGCCCTGTTTCTTGTTTATTTTTGAGACAGGGCCTACTAAGTAGCTCAGGCTAGCCTGAAGTCTCAATCCTCTCACCTCAGCCTCTGTGCTAAGATTACTGGTTTATACCACCACATTCAGTGTCCACATCAGTGTAACCCATAAATAACCCCGAATCCTGTCCTCACCTAGGCAAATTGAGGCTCACTTTTCCATCCCAACGGGGGATCATTCCACTGATTATGCCCAAAGCAGGCTATAAGCTGTGTAGGCTGTTAAGAATGAAACCACCCCCCACCCATTGGCTTGATGATAGAAGCGAGTCTGGCCAAAGCCTGCATGCCCAGGTCAGAGTGACTCTTTTCCAACTTCCATTCCCAAAGTTAAAACCTTCTTTACTAAAAAGACAAAATTGTTTGCTAAATATAACCTATATTTTGTCTGTTCTGTTCCTAATTCAAGAATGTTTTATCTCTTCCTTTATAAGCTTGCCTGCATCAATACTGTACCCCTACCAACTACACCCAGCCCCTTTACTCTGACCTAACAATAATGTCACAGTAAATATCATTGCCTTTGGCTGGACAGGGCCTTAGGGGGCTCAAGCCTCTGACCACTCAAGTATTGGTCTTCCTGGCTCCCCGTATCTGTCTCCTGTTTTCTGTCTTTAAGTCTTTCTTCTTGCATATATCGTAGCACTAAGTAGGAGATCAGGATCCACTGTAGGGGTCTCTGGTAACTGGCATCTAGTCCCTTGACCCGGAAGGGACTGCCTACTCCTGAGGACCACTAGAGTGAGCAGGGATACTGACAACAAATGCATGACCTACGTAGGTGTAAAACTATACAGCTATTGTGACAAATGAACTGGGGACATCCAGAAAGGAAGCAAAAGCCTGGAACAAAAGTCTGGAAGGAAAAGTAAGTACTTTCAGAATGAGTAGGAAATCAGCTGGGCTTGAAACACTGGGCAATCAGTTTCAGCCAAAGAGCAACAACATGACACCTAGTTGTCCCCATTCTTCTTAAATAAGCAGGCACGTGCTGGCTAGCAGCTTCGAAAAAATACTACAGCAAATACTTAAATATAATCCTTGGTTTTCACAAGCAATAACTTTAGATATGGAACTTTGGAGCATTCAGAAATAACCTCTGGACAGTTCAACAAAGAAAGGGAATTAGCTTCCCTAACACCTTAGCTAGACCTTAACAACCTGGCGCCTCGGGCACTCTGTTTTGCCGCCTGAACAGCAGAGTTTGGGAGCTGCTCAAACTTCCACCCTGCGGAAGTCAGTTGCCGACCCACCGCAAAGAACTGCTTGGTTTCCATTTTAGAACCGCTTTACCAAACTGCTCTAAGAAAATGTAATATCATTACAAACTCCGGGGTCAGTCCCCTTCAGAGGAGGTCCAGCAGCCTGCCCCTCTGCCTGAGTTACTAAAACAACACGGCAAGATGTCTGTCAAGGAGGTGAGGGCAAGGGCATGAGGAAAGCTGGGTGGCTTTGGTGTGGCTGGATGTGCAGCAGGGCACCAGGGTCAGACTCAGGAAAAGTTAAACAAAACCCACACCTAGGCTGGAAAGAACTGAAATGAGGAGATAAGTAAATGCAATGAAAACAAGTAGGAAAGATTTGGAGAACACGGAGCAAAACAATGCCCCTTGCAAATGTCTGGAAGCCAAAACAATAGTTTAAAAACTGTAGTCATACTCTACTAGACACAAAGACATTTTACAAGGGAAATCAGATTACAAATGTTAGCTAATTGATAAAGGTAGCTTTGTTCCAATTTGAGCTGATGTTTAATTGGTGTGTTTAAAACATTCCTTAACCACTGAAAATTCTTGAGTTGTAATTGTAGGGTTAACCTGCTCCTTTTTCTACACTGTTGACTTAAGGACACTAACTCAAGGTTAATGTTCTACGGGTAGCCAGACAAATTTAAAAACATAACCATCTGAGAACAAAGCAAAAAGGGAAGAAAAAAAGAACACTTTAAAATTCAACCCTCCAGGGCATGGCAGCACGGACCTGTAGTTAGTTCTAGGACAGCTTGGGTCCAGGAGTTCTGGGGTGCAGGGTACTATGCCCAGTGCCTACACTAAGGCATCAATATGGTGACCTCCTGGAGCAGGGGACTACCAGGTTGTCTAAAGAAGGACAAAACAGGGGTTGCCTTTTCATTTCAGAGAGAGCTTGAGCAGCCAAATGAAGTTTAATGAAAAGGACACTAAAGTTTAAACTGCTGAAGCCAGGTTTGTTATAAAATGTTTATAATAAGAGAGACAAAAGAAAAGGCCATTAGTCTAGGGCCCACCTTTAAAATTGTTTTTGCATTTACAGGTATAAAAAGTTTTTATTCTTTCTGATCCTAATTATAAGATATCTCTGTTAACAGATCTACAAAAATTTCTGACTAGTCTTATGTCGAGATTAATTTTACAAATGCAGTACATATTGTTATCTGTATATAATAACTCAAATAATAACTCAAAACTTTTTCATTATTTAAAAATAATGTGTTGTTACAATCGGGTTTTTATAGGTTATTTTAAAAATTTAAGATAACTACATGAAGACCCTTAGGTTTAGAGAGACTGCTAAATGGGACCCCAGTTGGTGAATAAGGGAGCAAGTGCTTAGAAATATTTTTTAGCCTTTTTTTGATAGAGGAGAGGCCCAATAGTTTCCATAGCTTTATGAGAGACTTACACCAATATATACTGCTAAACATTAGTGTGATGTGTTTACGTTGGTCATCTTCAAAAGGTTAAATTTTCTGTGGGAAAACAATAAAGTTATTTTTTGTTGTTTTTTTGAGACAAGGTCTCGCTCAGCCTTGAACTCACAGCAATCCTCTTGCCTCTGCCTCCCAAGTGCTGGGATTATAAGCGTGAGCCACCACGCCTGGCAATAAAATTTTATTGAAAGATACTTTTGGTACATAACAAAATGAAAGGACAAAAAAGTGTTTCATACAACTGTGATACTAATTCTTGCTAATTTCATGGTGTACTACTATATTCATACCTTGTGGGTATAAGGTCTTCTAAGATATTGTTCGTGGTAATCTCTTTTTTATTCAAGTATTTATTTGCCTTTCTCTTATACTCTATCTACTTATAATAAGAGGCACATTTATAGGTTGATATATTTTCCTTAAATGGCCTCCTATTAAAAGATAACTTCGGTGAGAGTTTTGTGTTATTTAATATTTTGTGATCAGATAGAAATGTTAAACTAAAAGTCTATTTTATGCTAAGATCAACATTTCAGTGTGCTACATGATAATGTCATAACTGTCATGCTAAAATAACATGTGTCTCTTGCTTTTAAGCGGTGTTTTTGTAAAACTATACAGCTGTTGTCTGTTAACATTTTACAGGTTGTTTTAACTGCTAAAACAATCACAGTTGATAAAAATGACAGTCCTCTAACTATATTTTATTATTTCCAAGTGCTTGACAACCAGGTGAAATTATAACTGTTAACTTCTACTACAGTGCTATTGTTATTAATCTTCTCTTCTGGGTGTTCAATGACTTGAGTTACAGGACTAAGAAGACAAACAATATTTTGGGCCTGGCCCACCAAGGCAATAAAAATCTAAAACATGAGAGAACGTTTTCTGCGAGATCCTACAACTTTGATGAGCCACCCAACCACATGCGTAAAGAGTTCTCTGGACTCCAAAAGACAAGGATCAACAAATCTACAGTGCACCAAAGGAGAGTCAGCTCCAGGGTACCGTCTGCCACACTTTCCCAGAAAGCGACATGGTCAGACCATGCCAGGACCCAGCCTGTGGCTGACACTAACAGGAGCTGAAAAGCTGCATACATGATTTCATGTAGTGCCTAAGGAGACTTAACTGACCTGAACAGATAACAAGAGGTTAATCCCAGTTAGTATGATCTCACCTTAACTTGGTCTTCAACACCTAGTAGAAAAGTATAACCAAAAGATATATAAGGTCAAGACTATAGTAATAAGACTAGATATATGAAGGGGGCCTCAACTGTTGACCCGTTCTGGCAGTTTCCAGCTATACCAGTGGCTAACCACTGCTATGGGTTATTAGAAAACACTATGATAAAATTTATCAGAATTCAGCAGGAGTTTTTTAATTTTTTAGATAAAATTATTTTTAATTATTAAATTTTTAATTTTTTTTTACAGCTACGACTATGACAAAATATCAGACTTATAGATAACCCTTTAGTGGAAAGGTCTATAAGAGACAGTGGGTTACAATCACTATTTTACTTTCTAAAGAACAGTTATTAAACATAGCTCTTTCCCCAACCTGCTTTTTTATTGTAGTGACTATACTTTGATAATATATGTTTTAATTCATTTAAAATTTGTTCATTCTTATCTATAGGTTGCCAAATTCTGAGTGATCATACAGATAAGGTCAATGACAGAAGTGCTAACTTTTTCTTTTTACCACGATCCACCAGACTGACTTTATGAAAAGAGTTTATGATTGCTAAATTACAGCACAATTTTTATTTAAGGCCCATTAAATTGGCTTCCTGGAAGAGGCCCCTAACTACAGTTTTCTCTACATCATCCTTTCTCAGCTCAAAGCAGTTAGATAAAAAGTATGGCCCTTCTTGTCTAACTGCCGTTGGGGACAGGTCTTTCGAGGGAGAAATATTAGAGACAGCTAAGTCGGTTAGACACACTATAGGTCCTTATACCCCATGTGGTCATGTGTCCATTGACTGTAACCCACAGGTACAAGCCATCATCCTTCCCTAAAAATACACTAACAGAAACAAAAATCAGGACTATAGCTTCCTATATAAGCTCAATTAGATTTTGTTACCTTCTCTTGTTTCTTTCATTTTAAATTTTTTAAAACCACTTATAGAGGGGCCGGGGAGTTAGCTCAGTGGTTCCGGCGCCTGTCTCGCAAGCGCAAGGACCCGGGTTCGATTCCCCGGTAACCACATAACAATATTGGGCGTGGAGACCCACACCCAGCAGCAACCAGTACCACATACCACAGTGCCGGGCGTGGTGGCTCACGCCTGTAATCCCAGCACTCGGGAGGCAGAGGCAGGAGGATTGTGATGTGAGTTGGAGGCTGAGCTCAGGGCCAGCCTGAACCACAAAGCGAGACCCTGTCTCCAAAAACCTAAAAAAAAAAAAAAAAA